>SNQJ01S0033436.1:31966-43674 GCA_010110895.2 Picea sitchensis | reverse complement strand
TCTTGCCATAGATCCAAAAGGATCTCAAGATCCAACACATTCAGAGGAATAATGCAACCCAAGTTTAATTATTCGGATATGTATCTATTTTTTATGACACTATTTTGATCTAGGTTGCATGTTGAAGCTATGACCATCATACTAACCTATGGTCAAAATTAAAGTCAAGGTATTAGATGGACTAAAGTTGAGATCATAGAGTTTATTCTCTAACCCAACCTTATGTCAAGAGAGCATATTGTCCTAGTACAAAATACAGGTTGAAGAAAGCACTCGTCATCTTGAGTGAAGGAGACTTGGAAGAAAAGCAACACACTCATTCTTGAAGACAAGGCTCCAGGTTTTAGGTTTGATTAATTAATTTGATAAGATTCAAAGTTGCACATGAAAATTTGATAACTACCCCTTTACAAGTAAACACTATAATTGAGGTATCAGTCTTTGAAAAGTATTATACTTGGTAGCAAGTGAGCATATTGAGATAAATGTTTAATGTAACAGATAAAACTAACATCTCCTCTAGGAGAAACTCCTTATGTTGATTCTAAGTTACCATGGAAGAATGTTTGATCACAACACTAGAAGAGTGTTGACCTCATTTCATATTGTATTTCTTACTTTTGATATTTTCTTCAGACAAGTCACAAGTGATAGCTCTAAAGGAGCTACTATGATGATTATTCATGCTTTTGTTTTATCTACTATTATCAAAAGAGTATTATTATTGCTTGTTGTTTTGTTGACCTTCTTTTAGGTCAAATGTGATAAAATTGAGGAAGCTATAGTGAAGGTTGCATAAGGAAACATATTAGATGAGATATGAAGCAGACTATGTGCATGACCATATACACTCATGTACCAAAGAATATAAAGAAAAAGCTATCTTTTGAGATTCAAAGTATCTCATATGAAGATTGATTGAAAGGAGCAGAAGGATCCAAAGAAAAAATCGTTTGAAGCCTGACTCTGTGTTTCATATTTAGACTTGGTATTTAACACCAAGTATACCCTGTAAGAGATGATGAAGTCCTTGTAGACTTAGAATAAATCGAGAGTAAGCCTGATCTCATTGTTATCACTGAAATTTCGTCCGCACAGGGCGACAAGAACTCAACATCATCAACACAGAAAAACGATCATCCATGGCTTTTTATAGCCAAGCTTTGAGCTATTATGCACCCCCCTTTGAATGTGAAGAGAGGCACATTAGGGCACATTTAGGTCTTTGACCAGCCTCCCCACNGATCATGTCGGGCAATGTAAATGACCAAATCCCCTTTTGCGGATTGGTCAAACCCTAATTGTAATATGCTAATTGAGAAGTCAGCCCCCAGGCAAATTAAAAGTGGTTCTAACCACCCAGAAAGAGAAGTTGGCCCTGCCAGTGAAAAGACACCTCCTTTCAGCACTTGCCAGTTTGTATAAATAAAGAAGGCCAACGCCTCATTTGTTCACTCACTCATTCGATCATCCAAAGCGCAAGTTTGGAGCTGCAGTTGGAGAAGAAGGAAGAGAGAGAGGCGCACTACTTGGGAGAGGATATTCTCTAGTGTTTGATTTATTATCTTGGCATTGTATTGGCTATCTATATTAAGGAAGTTTTTGCAGGGTTTTCTCCCCCATGAGGGTTTCCCAGGATAAATGTTGTGTATCTTGTGATTGTGTTTTTCTCAGTGATCCTATCTATGCTATGGTTATCTAGTAAATTGAAAAGAAACCTAATAATAGCTTAAACTCTAACAAGTAGGAGTGAAGTGCACATGTGGGAGAGTGAGAAAGGATGGAAGGCATAGTAAAGGGGGAGAAAGAGGGTTTGCACCCTAAATTTTAGGGAGGAGGCGCACTAAAGAGGGAGTGAGGGGGGATTGAGGACACGTGTGGAGGTTTTGGAAAGTTATGGAGGCGCACTAGAGGAGAGATGCGCTAGAAATAGGGGAAGGATACGGTAGATAGGTGGCACATGAAGGGAGAAGGTGGAGATGAGAAGGAGAGATGCACCACACGTGTGGGAGTGTGAGAGGAGAGAAGGTGCACTTGGGAGTGAGGAAATAGCTTAATGAGAGAAGGAATCATGTGCTTTAGGTGTTAAAAGGATGTTAGGCGCATGGAGGAGGAAACTAGAAGGGATTAGCACATGGAAGAGGCTAAAATTGGCCAAGGGAGTCATGTGCATGGGAGAAGAGGGAATGCACCCTATTAAATAGGAGTTAATGTGCATGAGTGAGTTAAAAAGGAATTTAATGAAATTAATGCATGGAAAGTGACGTTATGACGACTGAAAGTAAGGAATGAGTAAAGTTAGGCCTTAATTAGCCCAAACATGCCCATGAAGATGTGCCACCTCATCAACACATCCACCTCACCCATTTGTTGCTTTAATCCTTGGAAAGTGCACCCCTCATTAATTGTGCCACTCAGTTGCCACATGTCACACTGCATCACTGCCAAATGTCAAAATTTGACCCTGCCACTTGTCACCTTTTGAGGCGACCACCCCTGCTATAGATAGAAACTGCTAAAAATAGGGGTCCAACCCTAATAAATAGGAAACCACCAAAAATGTCCAAGATGACTAAGAGACCACCGCCATGTGTCAAATGTTTAAAAATAGACACTGCTAAAAATAGAATCTTGCCACATGTCAATGATCTCATACTCATCGGATTCGATCTTCCATGAGGATTCCAAATATACAATCAAAATTGACATGCAAGCCCTAGTGCTCCACCTACTAAATAGAAAATGCTGACAAGTCATCCCAGAAAAGGCCCAATAGACTCAGAATGTCTCAAGGATGAATATTGTACACTTAGAATCCTGATATGAGGCTTGGAGCTCAACCTGCTAAAAATAGAAAGTACCTACACGATCCCCGAAAAAAGTGTCATCGGGCTCATAATCATGCCAAGACCAATATTGTATGCTCAAAATTGTCAAATGAGTCTCCGACCACTGTCTCCTAAAAAGTAGGGCACCTGTTAAAAATAGCAATCTCTCTCCAATCCATGTGAAACTATGCTAGCTCTATCTCTGAAACAAAAACAACCACCAACTAGTCCTGTACCTATCTCCAATGGGAACCAACCTCTCGCTCACACAAGTGCTCAATATGGGTAAAATCTCTGAATGCCAACCAAAGTAGACTATGCTAGCTCTTAACCCTCCAGATTCTCAATGTCAGTTTCAGAGGACGAGGAGCGAGAAGCTCCAAAGGGAACATAGTTTTCAGAGACTTACAGTGTGGGAAGTCAACATTCGAGTGGGAAGGAGGAGTTAGCCCCTTCCACCTCTGTCAGGAAACCCAATTGGTATGAACTGACATTGATGGATGCTCAGGAGCAAATTGAGGCTCCTACGACAACATTGAGGGAGAGCAGGCCTTCGACGAAGTTTCCAAACTTCATGGCACAAATATGTTACGTCATTGAGGAGGTAGCAGTCCAGCAGGAGCAGCAGGATGCCTTAGTACAGGATGATGTGTACGACATTGTGCCAAGGTCAGAGGGAGAATCAGTTCCAGGTGGCTCTTCAAGAAGTACCTTCCTCGCTAGGAAGGAGTGTTGATGTTTGTAGCATCGGACAGGTACTTCCACATTGGTTGTGTGTCTAGCATGTGGAAGTCATCATTAATACCTCTCAAGACTTGGGAAATTCACTTTATTAAAGTAATTGTTAAAGTGAATGCCTTCTTATAACTAATTGAGTTTAATTTAAGGAAATGCCTAAGTTTTTGGCATTGGTGAATTAAATTAAATCCTAGCCATTGATCTCAAGTATTGGTGAGATCTAATCTCAGCGATTAATCACTTTGGAGATCTAGGGTTTTGGATTTAGGGTAAAATCAACACTATAAAAGGAAGCTAAGGTGAGAGGAGGAGACACACACAGAGTGAGATAGTGAGATCTCATTGTATTGGGTGGAGAAGGAATTTCATCCAAGTGTGCAGGGGCAGGGTCCGAGGAAGGGAGCAAGGGACAACAAAGGAGTAGCGCCCAACAAGATCGAAGGACAGATCTTGAGGTGTGGTCAGTTATTTTGTTGTTTTGTACTTTTCCTCGGAGGGGCCATTTTCCTGGGACGGGAGCCCTGATTTTATCATAATAAAATCATCACGTGTTGGTTTTCCCTTAGGGGTTTTTCTTGGGGTGTTTACCAATATATTATCTGTGTGCATGGATTGGTTTTTGTTTATGCTTCCACTGATTTATTCATTTAAATCATTAAAACTCAGCCATGTTTTTTATTCCGTAAATCCGCAGTAATAAGTTTATTACAGCAAGGTATTTGCTATGAAATAATTTACCGGGTGTTGGGTTAGTGAAAATTTAACAATAGTTCACTATGATGTCACCCCGCTTCACTGTTCAAAGTTAATCTTTGGGTTTCCTTATCATTATGATTGGCATGCCATTCATGATGGGCTACATAACATCAACAAACTTAAAAAAGGTGGTAAAGTATACAAACTCGTGTCTTCTTCTTCTTCTTCGCCTAGCTCTCCTTTTGGAACTCAAGCAATGAAAGAGGTTACTACCAATAGGTACTTGGGACTTAGTGTGGTCTTCCAAGCAAAAGAGAATGACATTCAACAACTCCCTTCTTCAAATACTCAAGCTATTACTACCATAAATTCAAATAGTTTTTACACACCTTAAGGCTTACTTCCTCTTAGAACCATCCAACATAGCATTGATGTGGTTCCAAGTTCTTCACCACCTATTTTTTCTACATATAACTCAATGCCTTTTGTGAGTATAGAGATATAGAAGTTATTCCCAAAATTTCTTGGACCACATTAGCCAAGGCAATCTCAACTGCAGTTTGTTCCTGCATCTCCTTGTTTCCAGAAACATACTTCATTGCCAATTCTTGAAGTTGCTCATGCTATTGAGATGCATCCCACTTTTTCGACTCCACTACATGGTGAGCCTATGGTATGAGAATTGCATAGAATTCATCTCCACATCCTAACCTTAGGTCTCTATGCCTTCAATGGACCCTTCTCTCTTTGTCCATTCAAATTTTCTCTCACAATCCTCACTTCTTCAGTGGTTTATCAAACATCTCCTCGGAACTTCCAAACTAAGGGAGGACTCCTAATGCCTCACAATTCCTCATTTCTTCATCCTACTTCAGATAAGGATTCGCTAGACTCCTTGTTCCCACATGCATCCACTATGAAGGAAAATGCATTCAACATTTCTAAGTACAACATCGGTGCATGTTCATGTTCCTTCTACATCAATGCTTCTCCTCCCTGGCTTTCAAAATGGTTCTACTAATTTTGTTCTTCAACAGGGAGGACATTCAACAACTTTCTCCCATGAACCTCTTACCTTCAATAATGTAATATACCTCTAGTTCGAGAACTCCATTTTTAGCAAGGACACGGCTTCGTACAAAGACCCCGATTACACAATGCCTAGAGATTATTTTGTCCTTCCTTGGAATGGGTGTTCCCCAACTTTAGTAGAAAGCAAGGACAATTTCCTCTAAGCAAGGAGGAAATGATTAGACATAGTCACCAGAACTATTATATTTTATTGTATACTCTTACTTATTGCACTCCATTTTTAGCACAAACATGGGTTTGTACGAAGACCCCAACTACACAATGCCTGAAGATTATTTTCTCCTTTGTTGGAAGAGTGTACCCCGACTTCAATGGAAATTGAGGACGATTCCCTCTAAGCAAAAGGATAAGCTAGTTATACAGAAGAAAGGCTAAGGTTTAAGACCAGGAAAACAAATTCCTGCAATGCAGCAGGGCATAGATAGTTTTATTGAATCAGGAAAACCCAATTACATATGTCCCCACTCCACTCCATACATCAACAATGCTGAAAAACTATAACATGATCTTTAATGAAATGGGAATATTACTGTTAACTTCTTTTGTAAATTAATAATCAATGAATTAAATTAAACAAAATCAATGTTGTCTTGGTTCAATGGTAAAGCAGGGGTGATTTATACCCCAACAAGATTCAAATTCCTCACAAGCACATGTTGCCCCTCATGGGCCATCGTCTCTGTGCAAGCAAGTTATTTCATGTGGTTGGAGCCAGGTGCAAATCCTGGGCAACTTGGACAGAATAGATACGCCACCTGCAGCATCTCGACTGAAGGGATTATTTCTCAAGTGTTGTAAGTTGGCAACCTTTCATTTTGATAACTTCCGAAATGGGGAAGGCATGATAGTGAAAAGCATGTTGTGAATTAAAATATATAAAATGAAGAAAAAAATTAAATAAAACCTGCATTTGAAATTTAACCCTTTTGTTTGTGCAGTACAAACGTTCAATTCAAGCAAAAATGACGAAAAAAACAAAAAATACACTTAAAAGCGAATTTGTCCAGACTGACCCGATGCTGGAATTGAGCACAAACAGTTAGACATAATTTCGAAGGCTATTGTTATAAGTGAATGGTTTGAGATGGATGAGAGTGACCAACCTCCTCGTATCTCTGAGTGAGGGCGAGGCGCTCCTCTTCTGAGATGTCAGGCCTCAGCACAGCCATGGTCTCGTAGTCGCGCAGGCCTGGAGGGCATTTGCGTGACTTCTCCTCCCCCAATTCTTCCAGAGGCCCAGACCCCAGGCCATTATTATCTCCTCCGCCTTCGAAAAAAGCGCCTTTGAAATCCAGAGACAGAGGAGACATGGCACAAACAGTTGGGATTGGGTATCTTCCGTTGGACTTCAACTTCTCGATTCTGCATATTTTGGGAATTGTCACGCCGCGAAATTGTGGTCTTCGTGCAATGGCAGAGCATAGAGGAGGGCTGAGGAGGGAGTGTGAAGAACTTATCGTGTGACCGATTGAAGAGACCGCCATTTCTCGATAGTTTGTGTTCTCAAGTCCTTAGCTGCCTTCTGTCTGCCATAAGATAAGGTTGTCTTTCAATTCATGTGGTCGCGTGCTGAGTGAAAAATTTAATCGTAACTTAATTCATTTGGTGGCCTGATGAGTGAGATTTTTAATCGAAACTATCGAGAAAAACTCTCTCAGCCACTAATAAAAACGGGGATACGTTCACATTACGTTTAGTTGCGAAATTCTGGTATGAAAGTTGTGTCAAAGAGAGTTTACCGATATAGATTCATTTTGGATGTGGATTTAGAAGGTCAAAAATTTGGAGGCCTAAATCGATTTTTCAAGTTTAACACTTCAAAAGTAAATTGCATTTTAATAGATGTGATCCTTTTAATGTTTTTAAATTAAAACTGATTATGGGATGTTTTTATCCTATTTTAAAAGATGTAGAAAAGTTTTAGTTTAATTTGATATGTTAATATTGATATATAAAAGAAGAATAGAAGCAATGGTGGAGAAGAAACAAAGAGGTGGTGTTCATGTTTTTATCCTATTTTAAAAGATGTAGAAAAGTTTTAGTTTAATTTGATATGTTAATATTGATATATAAAAGAAGAACAAAAGCAATGGTGGAGGAGAAACAAAGAGGTGGTGTTCTACAGTTTGTAGAGAAATATTTGAGTGGGAGGGAGAGATGCTTGGTCTTTTTTACTTTCTAAGGATGTTTTTATTGACAAAGTGGATTTTGTAAGGTGCAAAGGAACTGGCTTGCATAGTTATCATTGGGTATTTCAATGGTCCAAGACCTTACATATCTAAGATGGTGCAATGGATCAGTCTGACTTGGGCAAAGTTACAAAGGGCGAGATCAGAATATCTATGCTCCATGGTTTTTATTCATTTTTGTTTAGGAGTGCAAAGAGATCAGAATATCTATGCTCCATGGTTTTTATTCATTTTTGTTTAGGAGTGCAAAAGTCGAGGAAGCAGTGTTAAAGGAAGGGCCCTTGTTCTAAATGAATTTAAGGTTGGCGTTGCAGACGTGGTACGACTCTTTCAATTCCATCTTTTTGTTTAGGGATAAAATTTCCTTCTAGGTTAGGCTATTGGGTCTTCCCTTTCACTATTGCAATGAGAGGATTATTCAAGCTATAAAGAATAGATTGGGTTCTTTTCAATATCTAATAGCACAAACCCTTATGTGTGAAGGTGTTTCGAAGATCCCGGTGTAGATGTTCACAAATGGGAGTTTGCTAGAAAAGATCATTATTGAGAAAGGATCTTTAGAGCGGATTTAGATCTTGGATTATGAAAATTTATCATTTTGTTGCATATTTTGCCACAATCATGGCCATATTATTCAAAAGTAACCTTAGAAGCTTGAGGTGATGAGGAATCAATCCAAGTTGTCTTTAGGTAGGGTTATTTCATCAAGAAAAGATTAGACTAGGGGAAGGGAAGCTAGGTCCTCTGTGGGTGCTCCTCCTTCAAATCTAGGCATGGTGGCAAATGATGGACCAATGGTGATAATTTGTTGGATTACGTTGATGTGATTATCAAGTTAGAGGTCTTGCATCTAGGTATTGACTCCCAAAGAGTAGTTTTTTGGGAGATATTTCTCAATTAATGGCAATCATTCAAAATTTCCTTGCAATGGATAGGGCATCTTATGGGACTATGTTTTTGGAGTTGTGTAGCAATGGTTCCAAGATAGTTCCTCTAGTGGTTGAAGAATGCTCTCTTTCAATGTTGGAGACTTTAGCAAAGGCTTTGGTGGCTTGCATCTCTCGTGCCTCATCTAATCAATGGGATGAGCCTATTTTGGGTCTTATGGGTTTGTTTGTTCAAGATGTTGGGTGATTTTCTTCTCCTTTTATTTCTATATCCCAAGGTGATCTGAGCAATTCAAAGGGTCTACGCCAAATTAAAGTTATTATTGGGTCAACAATGCTTTAACATGGTTCAGTGACATTGAGGCAGAAAAGTGGCACTATGCAGGATCATGCAGGGGCTCTATTTGAGGATTAGGCCTCCTCTCCTATCTCTAGGATGTGGAGCACAAGGCTATGGGGGGGCAACAATTTCCTCCTTTTTTGTTGGTTTTCAAACTACCTTTTAAACAAAAGTGCTTATGGATATTTTATGTAATTGGTGTTGTGCCTTTCTTGATCCCACTATTTTGGAAATCCCCTCAATTGATCCATTTACTTTGTGAGTTAGATGATGTTTGGCCATTATTGATGCCTTGAGCTTGAATGTGAATTGCTCCAATGAGATCAAGTTTTTTGTGGTCGATAGAATGCTTGTTTCGAGATTATCCCTGAGATGATCATGATGTATGCACTTTGTGCATTTTTTCTTCTTAATATATGTGTGTGTATCTGTATCATACAAATAAATAACTCTCTCTCACACACACACACATCAAATTAGGCTATAAAATTAGCATTAATGCAATAATTAATAAAATTATGATATTCATCAATTTTTTTAAAAGTCACTCACATATGGTTTTTATTAAAAAAACCTTCTTTGGGTGGTTCCCATTTGAAATTCTTCAATTCCTTAACTTTTTCCCACTTCCCCCTTTATCAAGGACTTATGTTATAACATCCCTGCAAACCATTTCTCCTATTTTCATGAGTAATTCCATTTTATCCACCAGATGAAATTGATTTAAATCATAATAAAACTTAGCACCTTTGTAATTAACATCACCTTTGCTAGTTTGAGTTGTGGGTTCCAATACTATTATATTCAATCTGCCTTTCTCAAAATCTAAAGTAGAAAGCAACCTGGTTTTAGAAGCTCCCTGAGACAATTTAGGAAATAAATCCTGCTTAATTTTCATATTCTTATTCTTCAATTCCCAATATTGAGAATTTTTATTTTCTTGCTTAGCTTCTGAAGGTTCTTCCCCTCCTTGAACATTGGATTTTCCCATAACTACAGATGGGAGAAATACCATTATGAAAGTTGGCTCGCTAGATGTAATCTCTAGTACACTTTCCAAAACTTGGTTGTCATCTTTAGATATCTCTTCTAACTTATGCTTCTTTTTTCATTGCTCTTCCTTTGATTCTGAAAGAATTTGTGAAGATTCTAAAAAACTTATTTTATTTGACTTTTCATACTGATGTGGAGTCTCTATAACTGTTGGTTGAGATGGTTGAAACGCCTCCTATATCTAACCTTGTATAATTCTTTGTGTATGCTCCCAACTATATCGATTCATCAACTGCTCCAGTTGAGGTTGGATGTGATGCTCATACGGTGACAAGTCCACTTCAATCCTCTTAGTAGAGAAAATGGAAAATGGAAAATGGATCATAATACCATATTTCTCCTTGTTGAAAGTTCATCTCTTGCAATAAACTTTCTACCAACTGCAAAGATGCCCTATTATTAACAACAAAAGGTCTTACTTCCTTTTTCAATTAAAAAGTATCCTTTTTTTTCTTTGACACAAAATTGACTTGGTCATAATTCAATCTTTGCCTAATATATTGTAGGGCCAAAAATCTCATGGTTATAAATTTTGGCAATTTAAAAGGTTTAACCCCAGCACCATAGATCTTGATCTATGTATAGTCTTGAAATAAAAACCAATCACCTACCTTTGTATCTGAAGAGAAATGCAATAATGCTTCAAATTCTAGAGAAAACCTTGAAGGAACCTCTTCATGAAAAATAGCATAAGCAATAGGCATGAAATGGTCAATAAAATCTGAAAATCAACATTTTGGGGTTTCTTGATCCTAATCAATGAAGTCCAATGAATCATTGAGATTGGATTTCTAGCCTCATCTTCTATTTTTAATTTCAAATATTGAAACTTTGTTGCTTGGAAATACAAAAGCATATGAACTAGATAGGATTCGAATCTACGAAATCTGCTAACTATAAATGTTGTTAGCAGATAATGCAATGTTTCAACTAAATGTTGGGAAAATTTAAATCTGGTTAATGTCTTAATTTCATAGGGGTGTTGGTGCACAATGGCCAAACCTGGGGTTAATAATTAATAAACCAACAAAACCCTTAGACACTGACCCTTTCGGCATCACCTGCAAGCAAGTGTAGTCTCACCCGAGGCATCTAGATGGGTTGCAGGAACCAAGCTTCTGCAGTGATAAGGGGAAGTGAGGCATTCAACATGTTCTTACTATGTGCTTGTTCATTTATTTATGTGTGTACCTTTTCATCACGTAACAATTACTTATAATGCAACATACCATGTGTGCGACATTACTTTACTTGACATTCATTTATTTATCAGTTACTTCAGTGTACGACATTATGACAACATATATGAATAACATAGTCAGAATACTAAACTTTCATCATCATTGTGCAGTATCAGTAACATATTCATAATACTAAACATTCTATGTTATCCATATCATACACAAAGCATCACATCAAGACACAAGTTTTAACGTGGTTCACCCCAATCTGGGTTACATCCACAACAAATTCTTCTTATATTAGTCATTTATAGTCTTCTTACAACTGCACACCGTGCTTACAAAAAGCTGCAACAATAAACATTACTCAAATCTGCCTAGACGTTCTATTGCAGTGCAAGCCTAACTCCTCAATCATACCTCAAAAAGCTTCCTCAAGACTTCTCCAAAACTCGACTAGCTCAAAAGAACTCCACCATCACTAACTCTAACAACTATGTCTACCCAAAAATCCATTACAATTTATAGCTTTACAATAGGGCTAAGCCCGTTACAATGTGGACAAAATGTTCCAAAATCCTAACTACTTTCTACCTTTTGCGCGTTGACTCCTGAACATACTTCAACTGCTTTGCGCGCATGCTACTCCTTATCCAAAATGTCGCGCGTTTTGTTCCTGCAGGATTCCCAAGACTTATCTAAAA
>SNQJ01S0033435.1:46582-64064 GCA_010110895.2 Picea sitchensis | reverse complement strand
AATGATTGAAATCACAACCATTTATTTTGTGTGACTACTAAGAATATTCCAGCCATATTTAATCTTATCCATAGAAAACTTATTAATCACTAAACCTCTATTAAATCTGTCCATTAAGTCTCTCAACAAGAAGAAACTCTTTTCTCAACATCCAATGACCTGGTTGTGATTGGAAACTCTTTTCTCATCATTCTATATATGCAACAAGAAACAATATCATTTGCTTGATAAAATAAGGCATTTCAAGGCTTCTTTCTTCACTTTGACTTTTTATCATGTCTTAAGAGATAACAACTTAGAGAAATATGTATCCATGGCCACTAGGAAAAAGGAAGGGATTTCAATTATCAACAATGAAATTACAATTGAACCCATCCCTTAATCCTATGGTTGAAATTTTAATGGAAATTTTGATGTCTCAAAAGAAGTCTTTAAAGCAGAACTATCTCTACTACAAAAATAAGTGGTTTGTTTTGTGAATCAACATAAGTCCTCATGCCTTTTTCCTAAGTCATCATAAATGCACCTCTACCTATTGGAACCAACACTATCTAAATTGAAGATTTTGTAGTGTTTCACTTTACTTTTTTTGTTTTGTTAATTATGATATTTAAAATTGTTATCAAGAGGAAAGAGATTAGTTTTAGAAAATTATTAACAAAAATGTATAAAATCAAATTTATGAATTTTGTAAACATTATTTGATGCATTAATTTATAAAATTAAAAACAAATTTTTTCACTCATTTTTAATTAAGTAATATTTAAGATGATCCAAAAAATTAGAATTTTCATCTATTTAAAACTCTAATTAAAACTGATTCAAAATTGAAAAAAACCTTAAATAAATAATTCAACATATAAATACTTCAAATTATAATAAAACTCTACTTATATTATAAATTATTATCAAAATTACAATATTAACAAGCTGCCTCTCTATTTAAAACTCTAATTGAAACTGATTCAAAATTGATAAAAACATTAAATAAATGGTTGACCATATATTATAAAACTTTACTTATATTATAAATTATTATCAAATTTACAATATTAACACGCTGGCTGTTTTTGCTGAATAAAAGGGACATACTCCATTAAGAAACTAAAACGCCATACAAAATAAAAAATACTGTCCTCTTTTAATATTTGTTCATATATATCCTTCAAAGTTTAAATATTGATGATGACTTTGTAAGCTGGATTTCTATAGGCAGGCGTAGTCTAATAAAAGGTCTTAAACTACGCCATCATTTTAAAGGTATCCAAATATTAAAAGCCTCGTACCTATCCAAATATGAAACGCTGTCGTACGTACTTTAAATAGTACAATCGTATTAAATGAAATGCATCCATCGTACCTTCAAAAGTACAATCATATTTAAGTAAATGAGGAGCATTGTATTAGTAAGAAGAATCTCACTGTAAAGTATTTAATACTATACATGTTGAGATGTGTTTTTTCTTTTATTTCAAGATTTAAGATTTATTTTTAAGTTGGGTCATGCTAAACACAAGTTTTCCTCTCTAATACCATTTCATCTAAGTCATGCATCTCATGATGGTGAATTGGAATTGCCAATGTCTTTATACATTTTCCATATACTTTTTAATGCTCGTTCAACTATTTGGATGCCTTTTTTTTCAATCCAAACATAACATCAAGAATATAATTTTTTTCAGTGTTGACAAAAATTTTGCTCTCCAAATATCAATTATAAGCACAAAGATCATTGAATACTAGTGTGGCATCATAGCCTTTCCATATCCAACCATGTCATGGTCTCACACATGGCTAACTTTACTGTCATTCATTATTATAATAGGTTTATCTCTCATATAATGATGTGGTTATTAGCTCATAATCATCACAATCCCGACACACTATTATGTCATGTAAATGCATTAAAAAAACTAAACAAATTTTACAACTATCTTAGGCCTTCAACCTTTACCACACCTAGTGGTATATCATTCATTTTAATGCATTCAATCATATAGAATAATATCCTTTAGATATTAAAATCCAACTCAGGAAATTCTTACCTAAATCCCATTAAGCAATTATGAAACATAAATACATCAAACTCATACTTGAATAACTTCCATTTAATTTAATTTGATGCTACCTAATTAGCTCGTATCTATAGAAGCTCATCGACTTCCTTCACCAACCCCTTATCAACAATTTACCCTTTTGATATCTTCTTCATATGGATGACTATTAGCATCATCATCATCAACAACACTTGCAACCATGCAATAAGATCCCTCTTTCTTGTCACAACAACCATCATTAGCAACTTTCATATTCATATATAACAATAGACTTCTCTTAGTCTACAACAGGTTATACACACTCTCAAACACTTTCACATACACTAATGCATGTCTATATGCACTAAGAATGCATCCTTAACATGCCCATGAGTGCATATGCATTCCAGTTTCTTGTGCTATATATGGTTTTCCAACGAGCCATATCATAATTGTTTCTACAAGAACTACATCAACCTCTTTCATCATTTATAGATCTCTCTGATGTTCATGGTGGTCTTCAACCTCTACTGGATTTTTGTATCATTTTATACTCTTATTGAAATCATTGAGCGTGATTTATTTCTTCCCTGACCACTTTTAGCCTACTCATACATGACCAATTTACATGTCCAACCATGTTGTCTTATTGACTTTGGATCTTCAACATCCATTTACTTTTTTGGACCAACTGATTCAACTTCGCCCTGTCTGAACATTTCAACACTTTTGGTTGCTTACACCATTCTTTTCTCCTTCATTTTCCCATTGGCCTCAACTTGACTTCCTTAGTCAGTTCTTAGCATACTATAATTCTGAATATATATCCCCTTCTTCCTTTTGTCTTCACATAAACTACCTTGGAACTTGGAGTCAACTTTATTTTGCATCTCATTGTAAACTCCATTGGTACTTTCAACCTTCTAGAATATCACCAATGGCTCGTTTCCACTTGAGATGGGTTCTTTCATGTACCATCTCTTTTGCATACCAAGTCAAACTTAGAACCATTTTCTTTCTCACATGTCTTCCTAGGAATTTCCTTTATGAAGACAACTTCCCTTCATATATTCTTCTTGACTTGCTATCCCATGCTACTTTGGAAATGCACTTAACACCTTTGGAATGCACCCAACTCTCTCTATATGCATCAACAATTCTCTTCTATAGCTATCATCCTTCCTTGAGTGCAATAATACACTCCAATTAACTTGCCATCCACCCGGTGGTACCTTTTTTTACTATCTTTAGTTACTCATGGACTTTATCCAATTATGGAATGAGTTTTTGGAAAAATTGAAAAATTCAAAATTTTGGAAAATTTGGGAATTTTTTGTATGGTGATGTCAGCGATGATGTGGGGACATGTTTCAGCTGATGTGGTGGAGGTGAAATAGACTGTCACAGTGGCATGGACAGAGTGGCAGGATTGGTAGGTGACGTGGGGCAACGTTGGGAGGGGTGTCGGCCCTGATCCGTGGGAACAGTGGTTTCGGGGGGGGTCCCTTGGTGCTTTTGGAAACTACCAGGGAGCCCCCAAAATTAATAGGATACTGCCACCTTACCAAGTATAAAACCGATCGAGATCTGTATTTTGGATCCCCCCCCTTCTGTTAACAATTGACAAGTTGGCGGGGGAATTGAAATATGATCCTAACCGTCGATCTACCTTGAACCCCCACCGTCCGATTGGATGGAAGAGAAGGTATGTGTGCGCCAAGGAAAAATGGTGAGGGATGGGGGTTCTCCCATCCTAGTGACCAGTGAATAGGTGCCATGGGGAAAACCAGAGTTGTGAGCCCTAATGGCAAGCGAATGCGCACTATGTGGATGTGGGAGAAGGAAAAAGAAGTAAGAGAGGGTGTTGAAGTTTGAAGAGGCAAGGACAGGCGGGCCATGAGGATGTATTTGCATAATCTTGGAGTGCCAGGTGGACATAAGATGCCACATCAACATCCAGGTCAGCGGAAAACAGTGGAATTTTCCAGAAAAAAAAATTGTGTTTTCCAGGTCATTATCTTGCAGGCCATTTTTGAAGGCCTAAACAAGGTTTTTAGGTAATCAACAAATATAATAAGAAAGTGTAGTAAAGGTACATTGTGCTTTTATATCTCAAATGAAATAGCTTGAGGAGATATTTCCAATGAGCTAATATGTTCGCAAAACAAAGCTTGTATGAGGAAAATACATGCTAAAAAGTGCAAGGCAAAATTTAGGCAGTAGGCCACTTCTAGAGGCCATAACTTCCTAGTCATAAGTCATTTTGGAGCAAAGGAGTAGTCTATGGAAATATATTGAAGCATAGAAGATACCCATGGATTTATATTGGAATTATAGGTACCAAAAAGTGCACAGGATGAGAGAGACAATTCTTGTAGCTTTTAGTACTAAAAAAGGAAAATAACCAAAACTTCAATAGGTTTTAACTAGCGGCGTGGAGCTTGGATGAAGATGAAAATTGGAGAGATTGTTGAAAATTGGGCCATGAAGAAACCCAATTGATATTCTATCAATCCTCCAAAATAGCATGTGCCAATATGCATGAATATAGCCAAAATCACAATTGGTTGAAAGATGTGCAAAAGGAGAAAAGTGGCTATACCCAAATGATTGTAAATTTCTTCTCAGGACTCAGAATTGAGAAAGAAAGTAGTGAATAGAAAGGTCTTGGATAGAAGAATATAGATATGCACCTAGGAATGCAAATTGAACAACATAATTCACATGCATTCATAAATGATATTTCTGGTGCACTTAAAGGGAAAAAATATGCATGTTTTTTCCATAATTTTAAAATTATTGTTGTCTAAAAAATTGTGTGCATGCACATTTTTCAGAGCGTAAGGAAATAGATGGAACATAGTAGATGGAAGGGAAGTCTGCTCATATGAGGAAGAAGGGAAGATACATTTCCTCAAAATATATATTTGATTGCTTAAGGAAGTTTCCAAATGAAAACATTTAGACTCAGTGAGCAATATGGAAGGCTTCCAACGTTACTTTGATTTAGAAAAACAATTTCAGATGAAAAGTATGCATGTAACGTAACCATCCCCTAGTTGGGTCACGTCACTACTAAAGTGACCCATTAAACGTTTATGTTACTAAATCTATATGCATAAATAATACTCAACATGACATTCATTCACATGTAACTGTTTATGCTTCCCAAAAACGTAAATATAATTGATTAACTATGCATATAACAACTAAATAAAATACAAAAACATTCAACCACATAAAAAGGGATTTAAATGCATCATTCTTCTCACAACAAACAATAATAACCAAATATAACTCAGAGTAAATTGTACAACAATTGTATAAGCAATTAACATGAATAAACACAGAACATAAGAACACTTATTTTAATGAAATGTGAAACCTACTGCAGAGGGCAGACGTTCCTCCCAACCATAGCCTTTCTACTCTAGTTCTCAACAACAAGACACCCCCAAGCTCGAGCTATGAATCCACAAGAGACGGTGGTCCCTAAGGCTGGCTAATATCCCCTTCTCAATAGTCAAATTCACAACTAATTCCATTCCACCAAAACTATTCCCCTCAACCTACAAAACCCAAGGGATGGAATCCCCCTTCATTGCTTGCAGTCCCTTAGGCCTTTCCACTCCCCTCCAGGTATTCCAGCATAGGTTGGACATGAATTATTCTTGCTGGGACTCCAAGAATTTCACAATTTCAATAAAAATTGGCCCAACAACCAAATGCATGCTTCTTGAATGAATTTCGAATAGATCGTCGCTCCCAAGCACACAACCTCTTTCTCCATGAAATTACAGCTCCAAATAACATCCACACATGTCCACAATAGCTGCCTACAAGCTCTCACACTTAGAAGTCCATTGATGGCCAGGAAACTCCATGTAAAAACAACTCTCTATGCAAAACTGTGAATACATAATTTTGGTCCCCTACCCATACAAATTTCCTCTCTTTCTCTTGCTTGATTGAATTGCAATCTTCCCCAAGTTGGTTGTACTCATCCCCCATGCTCTCAATAACTATGGGAAGTGACTCTCACACCAACCCTCTTACATGAATTCAATGATTGGGCTCTAAAACACTCAACATTTAATGGAAGGTTCATGGAAAGGATAATTTAGAGGAAAATATGAAATTGGTTTTGGTTTAATAGATATCGATAACTTCCCCCCCCTTGGACCCCTAGCCTCTATTGTGGATACTTAGCCCCAAATCTACGTCTATGTTCGTTTGCACATGACGATACATTTTATTCATTATATTTCAATTTACATCGTTTACATATTGGCTCTTGGCCATACATCACATTTACAATATACATCGCTTGGGTCTCAACCACATACTACATTTACAATACACATCGTTATTTTGGGGTTTGAAAATGGGGATGTTACATTCCCCTCCCCCTACAAACTGCATTGTACTTAGTGCACATAACCATAACATCTACACATTAATATATATATAAACATTACATCAAAATACATGATCATTCCACAACTTAATGACTCACGCAACAATTCCAACCAACAATTCCCCTTTCCCCTCAACCCACACATCAGTTGGACAAGAAATCTCAAAATTGTGGCTCCAGGAACTCCAACTGCCAAAATAGAGTCTTATTTCACTTATGTACAAATGTACATTCAATTTTCTTCAAAATTTGTAAAAATGTGTGGGTATGTTTCCCACATGGCTTCATCATGCTCCCATGTAGCATCTTTAGGATCGTAACATGTCCATTGAACCTTTACCAATCCTATGTATTTGTTCTTGAGCACTTTTATTTTCCAGTCCAGGATGCACATTGGTTCCACTCGGAAATCCCCTTTGTGTTCCACCTGAATTACATTCCAACCAATCACACGATTAGGACTAGGAACACACTTTTTTAACAAAGACACATGGAACAAATTATGAATTCTCATGGATGCAGGTAATGCTAGCATGTATGCAACTGGTCCTATCTTTTCTAAGACCTCAAAAGGCCCAATATATCTTGATGCCAACTTTGGGAAACTTCCCAATTTCAACGAGTTTCTCTTGGATTTAAATTTTAAAAACACATGCTCTCCCACTTTGAATTGTCTATTTGTTCTCTTTCTATCAAAATAGCTCTTTTGTCGATCTTGTGCAACTTTTAAATTCTTCCCTATTTTTACCATTTTTTCTTCCATTTCCTTTAACAACTATGGCCTAATCAATGTTGGAGATACTTCACACACACCGATGATTTATTTTTCATAAGTTTTTCCCTATGTTTATTAGTCATTATTCAGTCTCCTATAGTTTAGGGAGAATATTCATTTTCCTACATTCTAGGAGAATATTCTCTTAAGTTCACACTTTAGTTTGATCAGTTGAGTGGATTCTAGATTCCACATTGGTTTCATCACCATGCAACATTGGGATCATCACCAACTAATGCACATTATCCTAGGTATTATCACCATACTAGAACATTACTCATGATTCCCTGATCTCCTTCTCACTTCACTCTATTTCAGTTAGTTAACTGATGACTAAGAGACTAGTTAACTCATAATAGGTGGTAGTTAACTCCCGTAAATGTCGGTGTGTGTCCAGATCACTCTAGACCACCAATATGGCACATTGGCTTCTCCTATAGTGTGCATTAGTTGAGTTATACAGAGTGTATCATGTGAAAATTATCATTCATTAATTTGGTTAATGAAAATTCTTTGATTCTCACTCTCTCGTTTCCGTCGTTTTTTTTTTTTTTTTTGCTGCAAATTGTGTATGTATTCTTGCTAGATAGATATTATCTGTGCAGGTTCATCCACATTTAAATGGTATCAACAACGATGAATTTCTAGGAAAATACACACCAGACTCTTTTTGCAGGTACCAAAGATTGAAGACAACAAGAAAAATGGAATTTCCAAAAGAATTCATTCTTACACCGTACAATTTCTTTGCATGGAAGGGCAAGATGATAAAGAATTCTCGAAGAAGAGGATTATACAGGTTAACCATGGACATAGAGACCAAACCCACATCAGCTATAGAAAAATCCAAGTGTCTGAATCGAATGGATGAAGCACTTGAAACTATTTGCAGTCTCATTTCTCTTAAGCTCCTCTTTCACATATCCTCATGTAAAACCCCCAATGAAGTCTAGACCACCATGGAAGGACTCTTTGGAAAATGAGACAAGCTGAGGGGACATATAATTGAGGTGGAATTGTTCACTTTGGATCGAAAATCCTTCGACAATCTCCAATATTTCTTTACCAAATATAAGGATTTGTTGTCTCAACTCAAGGCTTGCGGGGCTGATAAATCTAAGGAGGAGAAACAAATGGTTCTACCATTCTTTCCAAACTTGATCCAGAATACTCAGTGTTTGTATCCACATTTCATTCAATTAGGCTCTCCTTTGAAGCCACTTGGAAGATTCCCTCTCTTGAGGTCTTTATTGAGTCTTTGACTTAAGAGCAGAACAAGCTCATAAACATGGGAAAAATCAAAGGCACAAAGGTGCATGCACTTGTTGTGCAAGATGGTACCAGTCACCAAAATCTAAAATATAAAAACCAAGACAAAAGGAAGGCACATGCAAATCCAAAGAAGGAAGGGTACTCAAAACCCTTCAACGATTCCTCCGGATCCAAAGGTGGAAAGGGAAGAAAAGGGGAGAAATGCACTTACTTCCATAAAGGATTCCTTTCAGAATCCACATGTATGCAGAAACAGATAGATCAAATGGCCCAAATAATTCAACAAAAAAACCTTGGAGATCGCATCCCAGAGGGTGCCAAGAAGAAGAATCTAGAAGATCAAAATCCCAAGAAAGGTAATTCTAGTCATGCTTTGATTGTCGTCAACTCCTATCTCAATGCTTGGATTGTAGATTTAGGTGCATCACACCACATGGCTGCCAAAAAAGAATTCTACTCTTCATTGGACTCATGCAAAGGTCCTCATATTATGATGGGGGACAACTCTCCAGTCAAGGTCACCGACAAAGGAAGAGTTGAACTCACAAACATGAGCTTTGAGAATGTGCTACACATTCCCAAACTCTCTGTCAATATTCTCTCCATGTATCATATAACAAACTACGACACTGAAAAGAGGGTAATATTCACAACTGATGTTGTGGATATCTATGACATGAAAACCAATTCCAAGGTTTCTATTGGTGAGGTAAATCATCAATCCAGACTCTACAGATTTTCTGAATTTACTGAACGAGATTCTGCATTACTTCTTACCCATCTTGATGAAAGCAGTAGGATATGGAACGAAAGGTTTGGGAATTTAAATTTAAGATATATGAAACATCTTAGAAAGTAGGGAATGGTTGAAGGTCTACCTAACATCCACTTCTCCAAAGGAATTTGTGAGAGATGTGTTCTTGGAAAACACCCTAAAAAAAATTCGACAAAGAAAAGACTAAGAAGGCTTCCTTTCCTTTGGATCCGATCCATAGTGACCTCATGGGCCCTTTTCTGCATCCATCAATCAATAAATCAAGGTATGTGCTCATTTTTTTTTATGATTTCTGATGCTTCACATGGACTTTCTTTCTTAGGAAAAAATCAGAGGTCTTTCAACACCTCAAAGATTTCAAAACCCTTGTTGAGACATAGTTAGGAAAGAAGATTAAATTTCTCTGAAGAGATAATGGGGGGGGGAGTATGCCAACCATGAGATAAAAAATATTTGTATTGAGGCTAGGATTCAATTACAACAAACGGTTCCTTATACTCTACAACAAAATAGAGTGGTTGAGCAGAAAAATAGATCCCTGAAAGAGATGGCATCGTGCATGATGCATGCAAAGTCACTTCCACAGATATTATGGCTTGAAGAACTTGATTGTGAAACCTACATACAAAACATATATCCCCATAGATATGTCAAGGATAAAACTCCCTTTGAGGCTTGGATCAGCCTCAAACTGGAAGTGGCCCACTTCCATATATTCGGTTCTCGTGCATGGGCTAGTATTCTCTCTGAGAATTGGAAGGCACTTGATCCATAGAGTACAAAGTGCATTTTTGTTGGTTACCCCAACGGTGTGAAGGGATACAGACTCATTGATCTCTCCACATACTGGCTCATCATTGAGCATATTGTATAATTCGAGGAAAGTATCTCTCATGTACCTCAACAGTCGCATGAAAACACTTTTGTTCTTCCTCCTGTCATAGATGATGAGAATGCACATGCCGAATCTTCTTCATATGAGAGTTTTGATTCATAGGATTCAGATGATTAAGATATAGAGTCACTATAATTAGATGCAGAGTATGTGCATGCAGATGCAGATGCAGAACCAGAGCTGAGGCCCAAGTGGGCCAAGACTACTCTTCAGGATGAAAGAGATCTTGTTGGGGATCCAACTGATACCAGGAGGACTCGATATGATTTTGAGGAGCCTCTTCTTATGCTCACTTCCACTGAACCAATGCCACCTAGGAATCTTTTCTTGGTTCAGTCTTCATATCCATAGTCTTATGGCGAGGCTATTTTGAATCCCTTTTGGGAATCCACCATATAGGAGGAATACAAATCCTTCCTCGAGAACCAAACTTGGGATCTGGTTCCCCTTCCTACAAAAAGGAAACTTGCCAGGTGCAGATAGGTCTATAGTACCAAGAGCGAAGTGGATGGACATGTTAGCAGATACAAAGCCAAGCTAGTTTCCAAATGCTTTCAGCAGGTGCATGTCATTGACTATGACAAGACCTTCACTCCAGTAGAGAATATGGATTCCATACATTTGACACTTTACATTGCAGCAACCAAGGGATGGGAAGTCCATCATATGGATGTGAAGAATGCATTTCTTCACGAAGATCTCTCTGAGGAGATCTGCATGGATAAGACCCAAGGCTTCATGCATGATTCATCTTTGGTTTTTCGATTGAAGAAGTATCTTTATGGCCTCAAGCATGCCCCTAGGGCATGGTATGCCAAGATGGACTCCTACTTGATGTCACAGAACTTTGTACATTGTAATTTAGACCCAAATGTGTACATGCTTAAAGCGACTGATTCACTTCTACTCTTAGTTATGTATGTTGATGATTTGTTGATCACTGGTTTCTCGACTTTAGAGAATGCTGCAGTCAAGAGGATTATGCATGATAGGTTCCTGATGACAAAAATGGCTATGTTACATTTCTTCCTTGGTCTTGAGATTAGTTAGGATCCATCAGGCATCAAACTGTCTCAGACCAAGTATGGACGAGTTCTCCTCAAGATATTTCATATGAAAGAATGCAAGTCTGTCATGATTCCTTTCCTATCAAGAGTCAGACTTGAGGATGACAGGGACACTCCACTGGTGGACAACACATTGTACAAACAACTATTGGGGATCTTATTATATCTCATGCACTCCAGACCATACCTCTCCTATGCAGTTGAAGTAATCTCTAGGTTCATGCAAGAGATGCATGAGCTACATTGGAATGATGCAAAGTGTATCCTTCGATATGTACAAGGAAACATCACCTTTGGGATTCACTATGCAACAAACTCCACATTGGACCTGATCGGGTTCACTTATTATGACTGGGTTGGCGATAGGATTGATCGCAATTCCACATTTGGTTACTCACTCAGTCTAGGTTATGAGCCCATCTGTTAGTTGAGCAAGAAGCAGGATGCTATTTCTCTATCTTTAGCTGAGCAAGAGTATAGAGGGGCATTTAACATAACCATTCAGGCTATGTGGCTACAACATTTTCTCATTGAGTTGGGCATTCAATTTCACTGGTCAATCGCCATATGGTGTGACAACCATATAACTCTGAAGTTCTGTAGATATCTAGTTTAGAAGAAGAAGATGAAGCACATCGAGATCCACATGCACTATATTCAGGACTTAGTACACGATGGGATCGTCAATGTGCAGTTTTGTCCTTCAGCAGAAAAAACTACAAACATATTCACCAAGACTTTCACTCAACAAAAGTTCCAGTCTCTACGCAATCATCTTGGAGTTAAGGACACAGTTTCCTAGCAACTATCAGTTTTTTTTTTACATACATTGTACTTTGAGGGGGGGGTTTCCCATGAAGTTTTCCCTCTTTCCTCATTTATTTCAATGTATGTTTTGTATTTGGGTACCTAACATGGCCTCATTACTAGGACCCATTCTTTATTTTCACCATAGTGATGTTCATGGGGGGTGTTGGAGATACTTCACACACACCTAGGATTTATTTTTCCTAAGGTTTTCCCTATGTTTACTAGTCATTATTTAGTCTTCTATAGTTTAGGGAGAATATTCATTTTCCTACATTCTAGGAGAATATTATCTTCAGTTCACACTTCAATTTGATCGGTTGAGTGCAGTCTAGATTCCACATTGGTTTCATCACCATGCAACATTGGGATCATCACCAACTAATGCACATTGTCCTTGGGATTATCACCAGACTAGCGGATTACTCATGATTCCATGATCTCCTCCTCACTTCACTTTGTTTCATTCAGTTAACTGAGGACTGAGAGACTTGCTAAATCATACTAGGTGGCAGTTAACTCTCATAAATGTCGATGTGCATTCAAATCACTCTAGAGCACCACTATCATGCATTGGCTTCTCCTTCAATGCACATTAGTTGATTTATACAAAGTATATCATGTGAAAATTATCATTCATTCATTTGGTTAATGAAAATTATTTGATTCTCACTCTCTCATTTCCGTCTTCTTTTTTTATGCAAACTCTGTATGTATTATTGCTATCTAGATCTTATCTGTGCAGGTTCATCCACATTTACAATCACAACTCTGTTTGCTGGGTTATCCCAACTAAATTGTGTATTTCATTTTCTGCCATACAATGCTTCAAACGAGATCATCTTCATTATATTTGATAACCATTGTTGTATGCAAACTCAACTAAATGGATATAGTCCTCCCACTTAGAAGGCTTGTCCATTAGATACATTCTCAACATATCTTCAATTATTCGATTAGTTCTCTCTATCTTCCCATCTGACTCTAGGTGATATGTTGTACTGGAATTTAAATTTGTCCCAAATCCTTAAAAAACACCTTCCAAAAATTGGAAGTGAACTTGGGATCTTGATCCAACACTATTGCCTTATGCAAACCATGTAGCCCAACAATTTCTCTCATGTAAATTTATGCAATATTGGTTTCCTTATGAGTTACTTTTACCGAAGTGAAATGTGCATCCTTTGTGAGTTTTTCCACTAGTACCATGATGGAATCATGTTGCCTTGTTGTCCTAAGAAATTTGGTAATGAAATATATAGTTAACTTCTCATTTCCATTCAAGAATGGGCAATGGTTGCAACAATTCCGCTGGATTTTGATGTTCATCCTTTACCTTCTGATGTTCCAAGCATCTAGCCAAATAATCAACGACATCTTTCTTCATACTAGGCCAAAAATATTGTCCTTTTATAGCTGTAATATTTTTATGATATCCTTGATGTCCAACATATGGCACATTATGCATCTCTTTTAAGACTAAATTTCTCAATTCCTGAGAATTGGGAACATAAACTTTGTTTCGAAATAAGAGGATTCCCTCCTCTTCCAACTTGTAATCCTTACATTTCTATTGTATATCATTCTACTGTAAGCTCTCTTAAACTTGCACATAATGTTGATCAACAATTACAACATCTATAATTCTATATTTTAAATGTGTCTTGTACATACTAATGGTTGTAGCATGCATTTTATGTACCCTTCTACTAAGTGAATCAACCACCTTGTTCTCTTTTCCCTTTATGTGCTTGATATCAAAGTTATATTCACTAAGAAATTCAATCCATCTAGTTTGTCTAGCATTCAGTGTTTGTTTTTCAAACAGATATTTCAGACCACTATGGTTTGTCCTTAATTCAAATTTTATGCCCACAAGGTAATGCCTCCACATTCTTAATGAATGTACTATGAATTCCATCTCTAAGTGGCATAATTTATTTCATGATCCTTCAATTTTTTGGACTCATAACAAATTACATGTCCATTTTTCATAAGAACTCCATCGAGCCCTTCCTTGCATGTATCTATGCACACAACAAAATCCTCATTTGGATCTGCAACTTTCAAAATAGGTGCACTGGTTAACAAATCCTTGAAGCATTAGAGAATCCTGCAATTAATCTCTTGTAGTAACCATCTAGACCCATAAATTATCTAACCTTCGAAATATTTGTTGGCTCTAGCCAACTCTTGATTGCTTCAATATTTTTCGGATCCACTACTATGCCTTCTTCTAAAACAATGTGACCCAAATAATGGATCTACTTTTGATAAAAAGTACACTTACTCAATTTGACATATAATTGGTGCTCTCTCAACACTTGTAACAACATCCTCAAATGTTTCTCATGCTCTTTTTTTGTCTTAGAATAGATAAGAATATCATCTAAGAACACAATTACAAACGTATCCAGAAAATCTCTGAACACCCCATTCATCAGGGACATAAATGTATCTAGTTCATTTGTTAAACCAAAAGGCACCACCAAAAATTCATAGTGTCCATACCTTGTCCTAAAGGTTGTTTTACTAATGTCTTCTTCTTTGATTCTCACTTGAGGATATCCTGAACTCAAGCCAATCATGGAGAATATCTTTGCTCCTTTCAGATGATCAAAAAGATCATCAATCCTTGGAAAAGGATACTTATTCTTGATTGTAACCTTGTTCAACTGTCTGAATTCAATGCATAACCTTAGCATTCCATATTTCTTCTTGACAAAAAGAAATAGGGAACCCCAAGGAGAAACACTCGGGCGTATGTACCATTTATTTAACAACTCTTGTAGTTGCATTTACAACTCTTTTATCTCTAGAATGCTCATTCTGTATGGAGTATTAGATATTGGAGAAGCTCCAGGAATTAATTCAATTGAGAAATCTATATCCCTCTTTGGTGGAAATCATGGAAACTCCTCAAACACGACTTCATACTCTTTCATGATTGGATAATATTCAATATTTGGCTCCTTATACTTCATTGGATATTCCATATGGGTTTCATGTATTCGACACCCTTTTATAAAAATTATTTTCAAATGCAATGCTAAAATCTCTCATACAGATATAGGCCTTGGAATACCTTGCATTGTCCTTGAATTCCCTTCTTCATCAAGACATGTGAAAACCTTGTTATAATAATCTAAAACATCATGATGATTTTATAGCCAATCCATATAAATCAAGAAGTCACCAGACCCAAGTGGTCTGATGTTCAAATCTGCCTTAGTGTTAGTTCCATTCATATTTACAGGGCACTCTTTAACAAGCTCATTAATTCTTCTCTTGGTTCTAGTAGCTAGTTGAACTAACCAAGAATTTTCAAGCTTACTTTTCTTCAATTTAAATCTTTCAATTAGATTTGGATCTATGTAGCTATGCCTAGCTCCATAATCAATTAAAATAGCTATTGGATGATTATCAATCTTACCTTCCACTTCAATCATATGGGATTGATAGTATGTTTGTTTATTGTCCAAGGCTGCAAATTGATGTAGACCCTCGAGCCTTTGGACGTGATCCGCATAGGATCGTTCTAAATTATCCTTGAGCTGAAGCGGCTCCCTCGGATCCCTATTGGAGTCTCACGAATCCGATCCACAGGTCCTTCATGAAAACCCACCCTACACAACTTAACACCAGACGCCATCCTTACATCTCCATGCGACACAACCGGTCCTTAGTGCAAGCGCCTTTCACAACTCGCAAGTTCATGAGTCGATGACCCTTCACTCCTCTTTCTCCAAAGATCCGATACCCGAGATGCGATATGGGTATGGATCCCTCCTCACTAGTGCCTCTACAAGCGACCGCCGGCTAGGGCCTAACTCTAGCACCCCTCGCAACTCGCAACTTCACAAGTTGGAGTGTTGAGCCCTCGTGCTCCTCCTTTGCGAAACCCCGAAGCATGATAAGTCAGCGATGGGTTGACCCCTTCCAAGGTGATGCATGTACGCCACCTGTCACCTACTTCCATCTTTTCTGTGCACTCTATGTTTGCGCCACCTGTCAACCACGTGGTCCCCACCTAATGGACGTGACACGTGTTCACACGAGCGCTTGGCGCTCGACACTTCGCGACTTTAGCGACCAAGGTGCAACTACTTCACCCTCTGAAACGTCGATACACGATCTAGCGAGGTGCCAAATCTCATGGCTCTTCTTCCTCCTCGATCGACGGTTTAGGTCAAATCGCGATTTCCCGATTCGGGGGTTTGTAGTGCAAAGAAATCCACCTCCCAGCTCGTGATACCTGAATTCGTGAAATGGACTGACAGTCCAGATCTATCTAAGATCAATGGTCAATCCTATGGTCCTTGCAATTTCGAGATTTCTCCACAGAGAATTCTGACCATCCAGATAATTCTGACCATCCATTCTACTCTTATGTGTGGTTTCCCAGGGATTAAACCTCGTGCACGTGTCCTTGATCCAACGGTTGTCAGGTATTGGCACTAGATCTGACGGTTCATATCTATCCTCCTTGTGCGCTCTCCTCCTGCTTCCTGGACGTAGATTTAATAGTCCAGATCTTCTCGTCTCAGTACCAATCCAACGACTACTGTTGCTTTTTCCTGAGCACGGGTTATCTCCGAGCCTTGGAAGATTTCGAATGCTTCAAAGGCTGAAACCTTTGTTCTTTATCCCGCGAGTCCACGACCTTTAGTCTCGCTTGCGTTACTGAAAACTTTTCCCTCCTGATCTTTGTTCACTCTGAAACCTCAAAAAGTTTGTTGACCTCTGCACTCCTTGCAGGGTCCCTACACACAACTGTGCTATCCATCCTGAGCTTTTCCTGCTCGAACCTCTAAGGGATTCGACCCTTGCCTTCTCCTTCAAATGGAGATTGGTGCCCTCTTGGAAGCCTCCTGTTCAAGCACTCCTTACTGAGCCTACATGGTGTTCAGTAACCCTGCGAGTGTCTTCCTTGTGACACCTCCCTTATCTCATAACTTGAAAGAGATTTCTTCTTGATGCACTCCTTGCACTCGCTCCATGCCATCCAGGTAGATATTCTACAAAATCTTCAGTGACTCTGTCTTCTCACTGAATTTGAAATAGAGTTCCTTCTGTGCACCCTATGCATCCACTCAATGCCCTCTTGGCAGAGTCTCACAAAATTCTCAGAAATTTTGTCTTCCCTGTGCCCTCCTCTGCAAAGTTCTTCCTTCAAGGTGTTCAAAAACCTTGAGGCCTCCTCCTTGAGTCAATGACTTCCTCTAGTGCGCCCTCCTAGCATGTCTTTGTCTGAATTCCACAGAAATCATAAGTGCACTCTATGCACTGGCTTACAAAACCTGCATTGTTCTGTCATGCAACCTCTTGCATGAAGCCACAAAGAACTAGACGTAAAATCAGTAAACCCATAGATAGAAAAATATATCTATCCCAAAAAATGCACATCTAACATCCATCTACAACATATCATAAACGCA
>SNQJ01S0033435.1:7255-37078 GCA_010110895.2 Picea sitchensis | reverse complement strand
TACGTTTTTGCATAACAAGTTTCCCTTATTGCAGAGATTTATAAATCATATAATTGTTATGATTTTTTATGTCTTGTTTGTCCTGTAAACAACTCAAAGAGCAGTGCAGCCTATCGTTTACGAGAAGCTTCTGGATTATCCGGTGCGAGTTTCCTTCCTCCGACCAGCTTTGAATTCATCACACACAGGACAAATTTGGAGCGTTTCCAGGTCAGTTTGTCATTTGTTTGTTTATTAGTAGTTTAGTTTAGATATAAGTTTAGTTAGATATATGTGTAGAATTAGTATATTAGATTGTTTAATTTCAGTAAGTTTTATTTCTTGTTTATAAAATTATAAAATCAAAAAGAAATACTTTTCGCTGTCTTAGGGCAGAAAGAAAATGAGTTTTACAGGTTTTATTCAAATCTGCAAGTTGTAGATATTGTATATTTGTGAATAAGTTATAATTCAATTAGTAATTAGATAGTTAATTAGTAGAGTTAGTATAGTAGTAATTAGTAGATTGTATTTATATAGTTAGTTATATTAGTTTAGTTTTGTTTTAATAATTAGTTTTAAGTTTGTTTGTTTAGTAGTTAGTGTATTAGTTTGTTTTATTGTTAGTTAGTATTAGTTTGTTTTAATTATTGTTAGTTAGTATTAGTTTGTTTAGTTTTAGTTAGATTAGTTAGTTTAGATTAGTTTTCTCTTTGGTTTTCCTAGGACCTTAGAACGACCAACAGAGCTGTTAAACCCGTCAGGGTGGTTCATTCCAAACGGCTTGGGTTATTGGACAACCCCAGACCGGTTCCACTCTCTCAGTTGAAGGACGGTCAATTTCGCCCGTCAACATGAACATAGTCCAAGAAATTCTCTTCTAGTCAAGGTGCTTAACCTGCTTCAGTCGATCCCACCACATAGATGCCTTCCCTTGAAGGTGGTAGGCTGCAATTTGGGCTTCTGCATTTGATGAGTAGTTATGCAATTGGAAATATTTCATCAATCCCAACAACCATGCTTCTACATATTCACCTTTCTTATTTTTTCCATAAAATTATGGTGGCTTAATTTTCCCCAATTCCCCTTGCAAGCTATTTGACCCATGTCTCCTTCTCTGGTGCCTGACAGGAGATATACTTGGGCTACTTGCCAACCTTGAATAGGCATATGTTTTTCTAGTTGATTGTCCTAGATAATGATGATGTTGATGCCTGTTAATACTCCTTGATCGTCTATATCCTCCATGATCATCCCTCCTATCATGAGACCTAGAAACTTCCACTTGCTTGACACTCTATTCTTCCCTTGTTCTTGAATCTTTGTTGACTTGCTTCTGCAACATGTTCAATCTTTTAAGTATCTCTTCTTGAGCCTTCATGATCATCTCATTATCGACACTATATCTTTTCACTTCTTTTTGCAGGATTCTCATAGTTACAGGCTCATGTCCGTCTCTTCTTCCATTAGACGCAGTCTTAACATTAACCATGCTGAAATATAGACCTATAAATTATTATTCATGGTTTTAATACCCTTGAGCATCCTCCATATCTTTATTTCTCATTTAATAACTAAATTTTTCTCTTCTGTATTTCTAATTCTACAAGAATGTCCATGCAACAATTGTTGTTAGAATTAAGCATATTGCAAAATATTTGTTAATTAGATTACAGGTCATTCTTCATTTTCAAAATGAATAATATTAATGTACTACTCCCAATTATGATTCCTTAAATGCATTCCTCTCTGATAAATCTTTCCAACGACTGTTCTAATGCCTCAATCTAAGTTCTAAGCGAAAAGTTACAATATCCACATACTGTAATTTCCACTCAATTATTGCTACAACAATATATTTTATCCCTTTCTAAGAAAATATAATGTCCAATGTAAAATTATGGGTTGACATATGTCTTCTACTCCTCATGAAATTTCCAACAACTATTTGTTTTCTCAAATTCGAGCTCTGGGCTGAAAGTTATGGTCCAGAGAAGTTTTGATTGTTTTACCCAATTTATCCTTGTATGCTACATGTGTCTTCTTTCATTCCCAACACATTTTTAGGTACACATAACCAAAATATGATTTCACCACTGGCTTCTATGGATCATAATATTTCCATCAATTTATCCTATGCCCCAAACAAACTTTTGAGCATGGATTTATGCCTACCAGAAGCAACTTTGGTGCCAAAATGTTTCCCTGATTGTTTTGGCTGTAACTTCCTTGTACGCGATCCGTTTTGAAAAATGTTTATTTCATTGGATAACTCTCTCCCAGTTATTTTATTTGAGTTGCAAAGATAGAGTGTACCTTGGTACACCTTATTTACGTGGGTTTTGACTACCTAAAAATGTCGTTTAGGGCCTCAAAATTGGCTCGCAAGTTCATGACCTAAAAAGCCCGGAAGTTTCTTAAAAAATCGACTGTTTTACTACTATAACAACTCTTTAAATATGAACCATTGATCTCAAATCACATGGAATATGATTTGTTGATTTGTGCTACATCGACCATCGGTGATCAACGTTCTCCTTTGGGCATGCACAAAATTTTCCCCAAACCACTGACCCGACCGTCAGTCATTGACCCAACTCCCCGACAATCGATTTTGCGCACAACTCTAAACCGACCAATCCGACTGTCAGGATGATCTTTTTTGGTGATTGAAAATCCCTCACTAATTGTTCCAACTCTCAACCATCGTCCCATCGATGATTGATGATCCTCGATGACTGTCTAAAACACTTCCTCAAATCAGTCGACCTGACTATCGACCATTAACCACTTATGTTGGTTGACGTGGAGTGACATGTGGATGTTGAAGTCGCATGAAACATCATCCTTAGGTGTCAACTTGGATGATGTGGAATGACACGTGGATGTTTATGTGGCATGAAATATGGATGATGACATTGTTGGCACAGGGGCAGACGCAAGCTTCAACGCTCAAGAGCATACCAACAAAGCCCTAACTACCAGCCCTTTCGGCTACACCTGCAAAGAAGATGAAGTCTCACCCGAGGTAGAGGTAGGGGTGGTTGCAAGAATCATGTGTTTGCAACCTTAGCTGGGACACATATTTGTGATCCTATCCTTACAGGGCACTTAGCATAGATCATTCATCAGTATTTAACCCTTATTATACTTCATAAACGACATAGAGCTTCGCCGTGAATACTCATATGTACATTGTTTCAACATTTAACTACAACAAATCATATCATATCTAGTAGTTCAACACTAAGCATTCTCATACATGTCAGATCCCACCATTGACATATGTCTAGGAAGCACAAAGAATTAATATATCTATCTAAATATATCAAGGCACTCGGCAAAAGAAGAAATAAACACATCAAGCTGAAGCATAAAGCATCACACACAGATTTACGTGGTTCACCCCCACCCTGGGGCTATGTCCACCAACTCTTCTTCTTTATTAGTTTCTTCAATCAGTTACAACACAAACCCACTCAAAACCCTTACTTCTCACATGACAAAAGATCTGTATAGCTCGCTAGATCCTTCTTCCGTGTACTTCAACTCAAAGCCTTCTACAACCTCTTACGACAACTAGAACTTAGCTCTACAATCCTCTTACAATCATGCACGAAGCAATTACAACCCACATCCGATCACATAGATCTACTAGTAGCACTAAGCCATTGAACCTTCTTACATTGCCTAAGTATCTATTTATACATTACAAAAGTGGGCCTAAGCGTGGGTAAACCCACGGGCCGACATCCCTTTCCCATTATATTAACCCAAAACCCTAAAAGAGGCCCAAAAGTGGACCAAGATCTCGTGATCTCTGCTTTGCCTGGCGCTCCATATTTGACAGGGTGTTGAAGTCCAGAAACGGTCAATTATGACCAAGTGTTCCTTGAAACTTTGTCAAGGGCCAACAGGCCCCCAACACTCACCTGTGACTTGTCCTGAGTCACTCGGGTCTGACCAATTCTACTTCGAATTCCTTGAGCTTGGCTCGATCTACTTCGACCTGCCGCATTGCTACTGCTTCTTGCTCGACGAACTCCTGGATGAGTGCCTCGTTCACCGGCCCTTCAAGGCACTGTTCTGATATATTCACAAGTTGTTCAAGTTCTACTCCTTGGTTTTCAACTTCAGTGAACAGTTGGCATGCCTTTTCTTGCACTGGTTGCAGTCGTTGAGAGACTTCCATTACTTTACTTTGAAGAGTGTGAATCTACTATTAGGATATGCGTTGCTCTAGAAACCTTTTCATTCTCTCTACAGGTGATAGGGCCTTCAACTGCACCTGTAGCGTTTCAGCGTCGTACTTCACCTCTTGGAGTTGTGACTCCAATTGATGCAATTCTGGGTTCTCGGTTAGGTTCTCGTAGATTTGCGCACTTCTGCTACTTAACTGTTTGCATTCCTTAGAGAGTGCTTTAATCCTTTCTACGGTGCTCTGGGAAGTTATTTCTCGTTGTTCACACACTTCTTGTGGGGTCTATGGTATGGTATGAAGCACTAAGTCCACGACTCTTTGTTGAAGTTCCTGAATAACTTCAACAAAAGTCATCACTTGGCGTTCGATGGGGTCCTCTACCTTCTGTTCTAAGCCGATCACAGAGATAAATGCTCTATTGACAATTTCTTCAATCCCAATCTACTTCGTGAGCAACTTCTATTTCTCTTTTTGAATATTTTCTCTGTCTTATTCAAATTTCGCTTGGAGAGTGTCCTTCTCTTGTTGCGCAGCTCGACATTGCTCAAGAAATTCCTCATGTGCTTGCTTTAAGGCTTGCGTGGCCTACACAGTTTCTTCCTATGCTTTTCGAAGGTGTACTTCAACCATGTTAGCAATCTTGTAGAGTTGAACTGGTTCATTTCCCTCTTCTGTTGTTCCTTTTGGCAGGGGTGCAGAGGAGACTGCGTGGCTAGACTTGAGAGCTTGTTGTACTCCTTGGAGTTCAATCTCGATTCTGTTGTACATTGTCTCTTGCTTAGCTTCCCATTTTTCTGTTATCTCTTCTATGGCTTCATTCATAGCTGCAATGAGAAAATTGAAGTCATCTGGAGTGAGCGTGGTCTTCAGCTTAGTCACGGGTGCTTTTGATTTCTTTCGGGAGGAAGGTTCTGGAGGTGAACCCTTCCTTTTCTTTATGATTTCTACTTCGTTGCCTGGAATTTGTTCGAATTCCTCTAAGTCTTCTCCATTATATCCTTGCTCTGGTGTAACAGATGCAGTTCTTATAGATCTGCTATCTACATCCTGGATATCCTCATCCTTCTTTGTCTGTTTTGTTTTCTTTGTCTTATTGGGTCCAGGTGTATTCTGTGCAAATTCTCGGCTATCAATGTCGGACACTTATGCAGGGTCTGCTGTAATAAGAAGGTCTACTGACCATTCCTTGGTGATTTCCTCTAGGTCTTCTTTTGTCAGCTTGTAATAATACTGAAGTTGTTCCTTGTTCTCATCAGCATGTGCTGCCAGATATATAAAATGGCAGTTTGCACTGAACTTTATTAGAGGTCGAAACCTGTGTAAAGTATTTGAGGTCATGTGAGGCTTGGAATGGATGGTGAGCTTCAACTGGATGTAGTATGTATGAAATATGACATTAGATTACCACTATTTGTTCATGTCATTCGAGTACCACATGGTACTGAACTTCGCAGCCAATGGTTCAAAGGGGTCAATGTCGGGGAAGGTTGCACCTTCCGATAGCTCCCATGCAATGAAAACTATAAGTATCAAGAGCTAGATAAAATGAAATTCATGCCCCTGATCCTGGGATTCTCTGCAATCAATCTCTAGTTGATTCACCAGGTACTTCACCCAGTTCATCTGTAGTCCCTCTGTGCACTTTCCTGCGAGGTCAAATACAAAGCCAGATACTTGCGTGGGTCGATTCTTGCGTACCAAATTCCCTGCAATTAGTTGACAGGAGAGGCACACTGTGCCACTTTCAATAGAAGCTACCTTGTAGCCTCGTGTGCCTTTCTCAACATCTCCATAGGCTTCTTTGATCTTCTGGGAAAGAGCACGTTCCATAGTCTTTCCAGGATAGTAATTGTGGGGATCAGGGCCCTGCATGCTAAGCCCGGTGATCCGGTTGATCAACGCTGGATCAATTGTTATGCGACGGTTCAACCATAAGTATCCTCCATGGTAACTTTCCAGCAACAACTTCACACAAGAATTCACCTCCTGGTGTCTGCCAAAGTGTGGTATCTTCATAATGTTGAGCAGAGTAGACTGTGCGAGGTTCATCGTCCATTGCTGAGGGACAATCTTCAAATTCTTTCCCTTGGTTCTGGTTAAGTACTTATACGGGGCAAGTGTGATGTAAACTTTACAATCCCCCAGGTTGAGGTCACTAAAATTCAAGGCTGCGATCTTGTCATGATCTGCGCGGAATGCGCGTACTCCTTTCGGTAGGTATGCCGTGACTAGAGTGTACTTAAAGTCTCTAGGCACACTATCTCTGTTGATCGCACTGCTCAGAGGTGGTATGTAAGTAGGTAGGATGGATGGGACCAACTTCGCGTTGGCCATATCATCCTTATGTTTGGTTCTTCTTTCTACGCCGACTCGGGATGTTCCTGCTTGAGAAGTCAATGGGGAGGCTTGCACTCCTCTCATCGACGATGCATGTAAACCTATAGACAATCCCCGCTCCGACATGACTCTTTTGGCTATGAGGCTAGTGAGTACCTCTCTTACATATTCTTCAGCTGTGCTAAATTCGTCGGACATATACGCTCAGGATCAATAGCTCAGGTTCCCAAAGTAACGTAGATACTGTAGTAAGGTAGAGACTAAGGGTGGAGTAATCTTCCATTAGCAAAAGTGTCTTCCATGCATGGCGCAATGGATTAAGTAACTAACTCCATAATGGATTGTTTGCAGCAGGTATGGGGCTTTCTTAACTCTGGTTTTATCCGTTATGGTGTGGTATAACTGTTTGGTGATGAGCCATCAATGCTTTTCAATCTGTTCGAGGCAACAACCGAATAGGTATATCAGCCTCCAACGACTATATTTCTTCGCCACAGTGAAGTGACCCATGTCGTTGTTCTTTTATCTCGACGAAGCTTGAATTGTGCAAAGTTTCTTTCGGAGGGGTTCCCTTTGGAACTCTTTGTAACCTGTCGATGTGAGATCTCTTTTTACTTAGCTTTCTAGCCTTCTTCCTCATGAGCTTCATCTCGATAGTTCGTTTCTCGATTTGGTTCTTATTTTCCTTAGGCATAGTCACTTCGTGCTGCTGAGGTTCTTTCCCAAGACTTAGAAGAACTACTTCGTCTATATCTGGTACAAATACTCCAATCTTCTGTGAGTCCCATAATAATTTGACATTTGAGCTTTTAGTGTCAAATAACTTTGATTTATTCTCCTGTTCCTCAATCAACTGTGCGATCCTTCTGGTTATGAAATCTTTTAGCTCTTGTCTCTGTTGTTGTAATACCTTTTCTTCTTCCTTTTTTCTGGCTTGATCTCTCTCAATCCAAGGGTTTCCAAGTAACATAGTGAAGGGGGTGCCATCCTCAATAAATTTTATACTCTCAAAATCTTCTTTTGACAAAGTTCCATTGACTCTCATAGGTATCTGAGCGAGTTTTCCACATAACATCACTAGTTTTCCTATGAATAGTCCTATTCCTCCCAATGAAGGAATCATGGCAGGACTGCCTATAAATTCCCAGGTTCTTTCTGGCATAATGTTCACTTGAGTTTCTTTATCAATAACACAGTCAATGTCAAAGTCCCCTATTCTTACTTTGATTTGTTCCTTTTCTTTGAAGATATCTGGTAGGCAGATATCTTTATGTTATTTCAGGGTTTCTCTCATCTGTATTAATACTTTCTCTTATTCTTTCCGGGGTTATGCTATTTTTGGAGTTGTCTTAGGGTTTTATTCATGTAGATTCATTCTTTCAAGCTTAGCAATCATTCTAGGGAAATCCAATACTTCATGGTCCAAATCTTTGCAACATAGACAACGGGGTTTTCCACTTGGGCAATCCTTAACTAGATTGCTTGGTTTTGTGCAACCATAACATAGGGTCAATCCTCTCTTTCTCTTAAACGATCCCCAACCTCTTCTGTACTATGCACCAAAATCATGGTAGTTAGCTTGCAAAAAATTCCTTCTAGGGTCCTGCATCCATTTGTTAGTCCAAACATTCTTTCTATGCATAGGTATAACATACCTATCATTATGCTTATCAGATCTACTCATATCAAAATTTATTTCTTCTGTTAATGTCCTAGGTTTTAAGCTAGGACCAAATCTATCAGACATACCTAGATCCATGCTCTAGAAACAAAAATTTCACTTATCTTACTTCTACAGAGTACAAAGCTTTCATATCTAAGAAATTTTAACTATTCTTACCTTTATTAGAGAACAAGGCCTACATATCTTACCTCTTTTTTGTAGATCTGACCTCCTTCTTTCAGAAATTCCCACTTTTACTTTTCTTAGGGCACAAAGAGTTCATATCTCGCTTCTTTTCTTCAAATTTGATCTTCCTTTCCTCAGATCTGACCTTATTCCTAGCACAAATCTTTCACATGTCGAGTAAAAAGATGTGCACTAGGGCGTCAGATCTTCCTTTTGCACAAAGTTTCTTATTCCTCAGTTCCCAACAATCACAGTTTCAGGTCCTGGCAATGGAACCATTTGTTGGCACAGGGGCAAACACAAGGTTCAATTCTCACGAGCGTACCAACAAATCCCTAACTACCGACCCTTTCGGCAACACCTCCGAAGTAAATGAAGTCTCACCTGAGGTAGAGGCAGGGATGGTTGAGAGACTCAGGTGTTTGCAACCTTAGATGGGACACAGATCTGTGATCCTATCCTTATAGGGAACTTAGCATAGATGATTCATCAATATTTAACCCTTATTATACTTAACAGACAACACAGAGCTTCGTGGTGAATACTCATCTATACATTGTTTCAACATTTAACTATAGAAAATCATATCATATCTATTAGTTTAGCACTAAGCATTCTCATACATGTAAGATCCCACTATTGACATACATCTAGGAAGCACAAAGCATTATTAGATCTATCTAAATATATCAAGGCACTCGACATTAGAAGAAATAAACACATCAAGCCGAAGCACAAAGCATCACACACACATTTACGTGGTTCACCCCCACCCTGGGGATACATCCACCAACTCTTCTTCTTTATTAGTGTCTTCAATCAGTTACAACACAAACCCACTCAAAACCCTTACTTCGCATAGGACAAAAGATCTGTGCAGCTCACTAGATCCTTCTTCTATGTACTTCGACACAAAGCCTTCTACAACCTCTTATGACAACTAGCACTTAGCTCTTCAAGCATCTTAGAATCATGCACAGAGAAATTACAACCCACATCCGATCACATAGATCTACTACTAGCCCTAAGCCATCGACCCTTCTTACATTGCCTAAGTATCTAGTTATACATTACAAAAGTGGGGCTAAGCGCGGGTAAACCCACGATTCGACATCCCTTTCCCATTATATCAACCCAAAACCCTAAAAGAGGCCCAAAAGTGGACTGAGATCTCACGATCTCTACTTCACCTGGTGCTCCATCTTTGACAGGGTGTCGAAGTCCATAAACCGTCAATTATGACCAAGTGTTCCTTGAAACTTAGTCAAGGGCCAACATACATCATCATCCTCTTTTCCTTCATCGATGAGCGACTACTTCTCTTGGACAAATGAAAAATCTTGACTAAATCCGTTGATTGATCGACGATCAATAGTCCCCCCTAGATGCTTGAAACCTTCATCGAATTTGTCTATCCCTGACCATCGGTGATTCTCTCTGGACGCGTGAAGGTTTCGTCAAATCATGTCGATCCTCAACCATCGACCATCGATAAGTTTTGTTGGAAAACCTTGACACTTAGAAATTTTGGCCAAAATCTATCGATCTCTGGCCATCAAATTTTAGTGATTGAAGATTCCCTCTGGTTGAACCCACTAATATCCCAACTCATCAATTCGACCATCGACCATTGGTGAGTTCTATCGAAAAACTTAAAACTCTCCACAATTTCATCGATTTGACCATCGACCATCGACTAATTCAGTTGGAGAACTTCAACACTTAGCAAATTTTGATCATAATCCAGGTGAATATGGACCGTCAATATCCTTTAACTTATAACCTCCAAAGTGAACCTCAACTGTTGATTTGAAAACCTTTTCAAACTTCGAAAACATTATTTTTTTTTTTTTAGATTAATTTTATTAAAATGAATCTGCGTCATCGATCACAAGACCAAAAGCGAGCTGAATCGTTGATTATTTAAACTCTCCCAACTCCTTAGGCCTCAATTAAAACACAAAATTCGACCTTGGATGTTGAATTTAACTCTGCGATCTAGTCGTTCGACATCATTAAAATGTCCTAGAAAATTTTGGGAAACTAATCTCAATTTATCCCACGAAATTGGGGATTTTCATTATGGTTTTTGATGCATACCCCCAACTCGCAGGTCAGGATCCCCTCACAGGACCGTTCAAATCTCCTTTGAGCCAAAGTGGCTCCTTCTAGTCCCTATTATACCCTCAAAATTTCTCTATCCACAGGTCCTTCACCTCCACACGGCCTTCAAGCATGACCAAGATCTTTTCCCGCAAAGTAATTTTGGGTTTCAGGACTTCCTGTGTGCTGATTTTGAGAGTCCTTGACTCTTCAATCTCCCGATATCTGAAATATCAAAACGTCGAAATGGCACTCACTGTAATTATCCCCTTGGGCCAGATCTTGGTCCATGTGACCACTTCCCATATGACTGCAATCACCCTTCGGGTTTCCCGATGCAAAGTGCCCGACCTCCTGTCACCTGGACTCCCGAAAAAGACGATTTCCGAAATGATTGCTTCCTCCAAACGCTTTCGGACTTTCACGTTTTGGGATTTCCCGTTCCAAGGCTTCCTATACCCTTTCTCTCTCGCACTTACGGTATCCCAAATTTCGAAGTGACGATACGACCCTTTTCGCTCCTAGCCGAGATCAACGGCTGTGATCCACTCCCAGATAAATGACTGTGCTCTTTTCGAGATTTTCCTCCCTAAGAGCCCGGATCTCTCGTCCTCAAGATTTCTAAAATCCCAATATCCGGTATGCTGAAATGCTCCCAACAATACTCCTTCTCCTACTTTCGGGAATTTGCGTTTCGAAACTTCGTGAGCCCTATGACACTTCTCCTCTGGTCCTTCGAATCCCTGGTATTTGAAATACCGGTGGACTCACCGATCTTCGCGACGTGTCCTCCCATGAATGGATGGTCCAGATCGTTTCGAGACTTCGCCACTCGCGAAGTCGAAAGTCTCCCTTCTATACTTTCCGATGTTTGAATCCCCAAAATGGAGATCTCGTGACATGTTTCCTCCTTCCATATGGATGGCTCATATTTCTCTCGTTGTTTTGGGACTTTCACTGTGAAGTGACTCGATCTCTCGTCATTCGGACCTCCGAAATCCTGAACTCCCAAAATCTGAAATCCCGATATTCCTACCCTGTAGGGACTTTCCCGTATTTCTCTACTCTACTCGTATGTGGGCTTAACTCATATGAACCTTCTTCCAGATCCGACGGCTGTCGGCGATCTGTATCATATCTGACGACTCACGATCTCTCATGCTTTGTGTGCTCTCTCGCTGCCCCCTGGATGTGGAAACTTCAATGGTCCAGATCTTCCCTTCGACCTGATCTGAAGGCAACTGTGCTCTCCTTTTGAGCATGCGCTTGCTTCCCGAACTTGGAAGAATTCCCAAATGCTAAAGGCCTCGTCCTTTTCTTCTTTTCTGTGAACTCTGTGACCCTTGGTCTCACCTGCGCACTCGAAGACGCTGTCCCTCCTGAGCTTTTGGGACTCTAAACTCTCCAAAGAGTTTTCCCTTTCGGCCTCTGCAACCTCTTGTGGCCTCTGTACGTAAAAGCACTCTCCCTCCTGAGCTTGGCCTTCTCTGAAACCTTAAAAGGTTTCCACGACTCCTGCACACCTTGTAGAATCTCTACACGCTAGCTTGGTGCTATATCTTCTGAGCTTCTCTGCTACTCAGGTCTCTAAGGGGACTTCACCCTTTTCCTTCCTTCTCCTTCAGATGGAGAATCTGATGCCCTCCTGGCACTCTCATGCTCAAACAACTTCTTGTTGGGACTACAGGATGTTCAACAACCCTGTGAAGATCCTTCCTTGGACTCTTCTTTAGTTCTAGAACTCAAATAGTTCCTTCCTTCTGTGCTCTATCCGCACACTGACTGAATGCCCTCTTGATAGAGTTCTTACAGAATTTCGCAGTGATTCTGTCTCCCGCTGTGTCTTCCTCTACACAGTCTTGCCTCCAAGGTGCTCAACAACTTTGAGGTCTTCCTCTAATTTAATGATTTCAGTTGGTGTTCCTCCAAGCACGTCTTTGTCCAAATTCCATAGAATTGGAAGTGCTCTCTAAGAACTGATTATCAGAACCCGCAGTGTTCTGTCACACCCTCCTGGTATGAAGCCTCAAAGATCACCAACCCTGAAAATCAAACAACTCCTCAGATAGAAAAACCTATCTGTCCCTGCAAATGCACATCTACAACATACATTCACAACATACAAAGAACACACCGAGATCTTTTCCCGCAAAGTAATTTTGGGTTTCGGGATTTCCTGTGTGCTGATGTCGAAATTACTTGACTCTTTGATCTCCCAATATCTGAAATACCGAAACGCCAAAATGGTGCTCACTGTAATTATCCCCCTCGACCAGATCTTAGTCCATGTGACCACTTCCCATATGACCGCAATCACCCTTCCGGTTTCCCAACGCAAAGCGTCTGGCCTCCTATCCTCTGGACTCCCAAAAAATTCGATTTCCGAAATGATGGCTTCCTCCAAATGCTTTCGGTCTTTCCCATTGCAAGGCTTCCTCTGCCCTTTCTCTCTCACACTTCCGGTATCTGAAATGCCGAAGTGACGATACAACCCTTTTCGCTCCTGAACGAGATCAACGGCTGTGATCCACTCCTATATCAATGACCCTGATCTTTTTGGGATTTTCCTCCCTAAGAGCCCAGATCTCTCGTCCTTAGGATTTTTGAAATCCCGATATCCGGTATGCCGAAATGCTCCCGGAAATACTCCTTCTCCTGCTTTTAGGAATTCGCGTTTTGGAACTTCGCGACCCCTATGACACTTCTCCTCTGGTCCTTCGAATCCCTGATATCTGAAATCCCGGTGGAATCCCTGATCTTCGCCACGTGTCCTCCCACGAATGGATGGTCCCCTATTCTTACTTCGATTTGTTCCTTTTCTTTGAATATCTCTGGTAGGTGGACATCTTTATGTTCTTTCAGGGTTTCTCTCATCTGTATTAATACTTTCTCTGATTCTTTCTGGGGTTCTGCTATTTTTGGGTCTGTCTTAGGGTTTTTTTCATGTAGATTCATTCTTTCAAGCTTAGAAATCATTCTAGGGAAATCCAATACTTCATGGTCCAAATATTTGCAACATAGACAACTGGGTTTTCCACTTGGGCAATCCTTAACTAGATTGCTTGGTTTTGTGCAACCATAACATAGGGTCAATCCTCTCTTTCTCTTAAATGATCCCCAACTTCTTCTGTACTGCGCACCAAAATCATGGTAGTTAGCCTGCAAAAAATTCCTTCTAGGGTACTGCATCCATTTGTTCATCCAAACATTCTTTCTATGCATAGGTATAACATATCTATCATTATGCTTATCAGATCTACTCATATCAAAATTTATTTCTTCTGTTAATGTCCTAGGTTTTAAGCTAGGACCAAATCTATCAGACATACCTAGATCCATGCTCTAGAAACAAAAATCTCACTTATCTTACTTCTACAGAGTACAAAGGTTTCAGATCTAAGAAATTTTAACTATTCTTACCTTTATTAGAGCACAGGTCCTAGATATCTTACCTCTTTTTTGTAGATCTGACCTCTTTCTTTCAGAAATTCCCACTTTTACTTTTCTTAGGGCACAAAGAGTTCATATCTCGCTTCTTTTCTTCAGATTTGATCTTCCTTTCCTCAGATATGACCTTATTCCTAGCACAAAGCTTTCACAGGTCGAGTAAAAAGATGTGCACTAGGGCGCCAGATCTTCCTTTTGCACAAAGTTTCTTATTCCTCAGTTCCCGGCAATCATAGTTTCAGGTCCTGGCAATGGAACAATTTGTTGGCACAGGGGAAAACACAAGGTTCAATGCTCAAGAGAATACCAACAAAGCCCTAACTACCGACCCTTTCGAAAACACCTGCGAAGCAGATGAAGTCTCACCTGAGGTAGAGGCAGGGATGGTTGCGAGACTCAGGTGTTTGCAATGTTAGATGGGACACAGATTTGTGATCCTATCCTTATAGGGAACTTAGCATAGATGATTCATCAATATTTAACCCTTATTATACTTCACAGACAACATAGAGCTTCGCGGTGAATACTCATATGTACATTGTTTCAACATTTAACTATAGAAAATCATATCATATCTAGTAGTTCAACACTAAGCATTCTCATACATGTCAGATCCCACTATTGACATACATCTAGGAAGCACAAAGAATTATTAGATCTATCTAAATATATCAAGGCACTCAACATAAGAAGAAATAAACACATCAAGCCGAAGCACAAAGCATCACACACAGATTTACGTGGTTCATCCCCACCCTGGGGATACATCCACCAACTCTTCTTTTTTATTAGTGTCTTCAATTGGTTACAACACAAACCCACTCAAAACCCTTAGTTCGCATAGGACAGAAGATCTGTGCAGCTCACTAGATCCTTCTTTTGTGTACTTCGACACAAATCCTTCTACAACCTCTTATGACAACTAGCACTTAGCTCTTCAAGAATCTTAGAATCATGCACAGAGAAATTACAACCCACATCTGATCACATAGATCTACTACTAGCCCTAAGCCATCGACCCTTCTTACATTGCCTAAGTATCTAGTTATACATTACAAAAGTGGGCCTAAGCGTGGGTAAACCCATGAGTCGACATCCCTTTCCCATTATATTAACCCAAAACCCTAAAAGAGGCCCAAAAGTGGACCGAGATCCCACGATCTCTGCTTCACCTGGTGCTCCATCTTTGACAGGGTGTCGAAGTCTAGAAACGGTCCATTATGACCAAGTGTTCCTTGAAACTTGGTCAAGGGCCAACATACATTATCATCCTCTTTTCCTTCATCGATGAGAGACTACTTCTCTTGGACAAATGAAAAATATCGACTAAATCTGTTGATTGATTGATCAATCATTGACGATCAATAGTCCCCCCTAGATGCTTGAAACCTTCATCGAATTTATCGATCCCCGACCATCGATGATTCTCTCTGGATGCGTGAAGGTTTCATCAAATCATGTCGATCCTCGACCATCGACCACCGATAAGTTTTGTTGGAAAACCTTGACACTTAGAAATTTTGGCCAAAATCTATCGATCTCTGGCCATCAAATTTTAGTGATTGAAGATTCCCTCTGGTCGAACCCACTAATATCCCAACTCATCGATTCGACCATCGACCATTGGTGAGTTCTACCGACAAACTTAAAACTCTCCACAATTTCATCGGTTTAACCATCGACCATCGGCTGATTCAGTTGGAGAACTTCAACACTTAGAAAATTTTGATCATAATCCAGGTGAGTATGGACCGTCAATATCCTTTAACTTATAACCTCCAAAGCGAGTTGAATCGTCGATTATTTAAACTCTCCCAACTCCTTTGGCCTCAATTAAAACACAAAATTCGACCTTGGATGTTGAATTTAACTCTGCGATCTAGTCATTAGACATCATTAAAATGTCCTAGACAATTTTTGGAAACTAATCTCAATTTATCCCACGAAATTGGGGATTTTCACTATGGTTTTTGATGCATACCCCCCAACCCGCAGGTTGCGATCCCCTCACAGGACTGTTCAAATATCCTTTGAGCCGAAGTGGCTCCTTCGAGTCCCTATCTTACCCTCAAAATTTCTCGATCCACAGGTCCTTCACCTCCACACGGCCTTCCAGCACGATCGAGATCTTTTCCCGCAAAGTAATTTTGGGTTTCGGGACTTCCTGTGTGCTGATGTCGAGAGTCCTTGACTCTTCAATCTCCCGATCTCTGAAATACTGAGACGTCGAAATGGTGCTCACTGTAATTAGCCCCCTGGGCCAGATCTTAGTCCATGTGACCACTTCCCATATGACCGCAATCAACCTTCAGGTTTCCTGATGCAAAGTGCCCGACCTCCTGTCCTCTGGACTCCCAAAAAATCCAATTTCCGAAATGTTGGCTTCCTCCAAACACTTTCAGACTTTTGCGTTTTGGGATTTCTCATTGCAAGGCTTCCTCTTCCCTTTCTCTCTCACACTTCCGGTATCCGAAATGCCGAAGTGACTATAGGACCCTTTTTGCTCCTGGCTGAGATCAATGGCTGTGATCCACTCCCAGATCAATGACCCTAATCTTTTCAAGATTTTCCTCCCTAAGAGCCCGGATCTCTCGTCCTCAGGATTTCCGAAATCCCGATATCCGATATGCCGAAATGCTCCCAGAAATACTCCTTCTCCTACTTTCGGTAATTCACGTTTCGAAACTTTGCAACCCCTATGACACTTATCCTCTGGTCCTTCGAATCCCCGGTATCCAAAATCCCGGTGGACAACCCGATCTTCGCCATGTGTCCTCCCACGAATGGATGGTCCATATCGTTTCGAGACTTTGCCACTCGTGAAGTCGAAAGACTCCTTTCTATACTTTTCAATATCTGCTCACAGGACCGTTCAAATCTCCTTTGAGCCGAAGCGACTCCTTCGAGTCCCTATTGGACCCTCAAAATTTCTCTATCCACAGGTCCTTAACCTCCACACGGCCTTCAGGCATGACCGAGATCTTTTCCCACAAAGTAATTTCGGGTTTCGGGACTTCCTGTGTGTTGATGTCGAGAGTCCTTGACTCTTCGATCTCTCGATCTCTGAAATACCAAAACGCCAAAATGGTGCTCACTGTAATTATCCCCCTCGGTCAAATCTTAGTCCATGTGACCACTTCCCATATGACCGCAGTCACCCTTTGGGTTTCTGGACGCAAAGCACCCGGCCTCCTGTCCTCTGGACTCCCAAAAAAGTCAATTTCTGAAATGCTGGCTTCCTCCAAACGCTTTCGGGCTTTCCCATTGCAATGCTTCCTCTGCCCTTTCTCTCTCACACTTCTGGTATCCGAAATGCCGAAGTGACGATACAGCCCTTTTCGCTCCTGAACGAGATCAATGGTTGTGATCTTTTTCGGGATTTTCCTCCCTAAGAGGCCGGATCTCTCGTCCTCAGATTTTCTGAAATCCTGATATCTGGTATGCCGAAATGCTCCTGGAAATACTCCTTCTCCTGCTTTTAGGAATTCGCATTTTGGAACTTTGCAACCCCTATGAAACTTCTCCTTTGGTCCTTCGAATCCCCGGTATCCGAAATCTCGGTGGAATCCCCGATCTTCGCCACATGTCCTCCCACGAATGGATGGTCCCCTATTCTTACTTCGATTTGTTCCTTTTCTTTGAAGATCTTTGGTAGGCAGACATCTTTATGTTGTTTCAGGGTTTCTCTCATCTGTATTAATACTTTCTCTAATTCTTTCCGGGGTTCTGCTATTTTTGGGGTTGTCTTAGGGTTTTCTTCATGTAGATTCATTCTTTCAAGCTTAGCAATCATTCTAGGGAAATCCAATACTTCATGGTCCAAATGTTTGCAACAGAGACAACTGGGTTTTCCACTTGGGAAATCCTTAACTAGATTGCTTGGTTTTGTGAAACCATAACATAGGGTCAATCCTCTCTTTCTCTTAAATGATCCCCAACTTCTTCTGTACTGCGCACCAAAATCATGGTAGTTAGCCTGCAAAAAATTCCTTCTAGGGTCCTGCATCCATTTGTTCGTCCAAACATTATTTCCATGCATAGGTATAACATATCTATCATTATGCTTATCCGATCTACTCATATCAAAATTTATTTCTTCTATTAATGTCCTAGGTTTTAAGCTAGGACCAAATCTATCAGACATACCTAGATCCATGCTCTAGAAACAAAAATCTCACTTATCTTACTTCTACAGAGTACAAAGCTTTCAGATCTAAGAAATTTTAACTATTCTTACCTTTATTAGAGCACATGGCCTACATATCTTACCTCATTTTTGTACATCTGACCTCTTTCTTTCATAAATTCCCACTTTTACTTTTCTTAGGGAACAAAGAGTTCATATCTCGCTTCTTTTCTTTAGATTTGATCTTCCTTTCCTCAGATCTGACCTTATTCCTAGCACAAAGCTTTCACAGGTCGAGTAAAAAGATGTGCACTAGGGTGTCAGATCTTCCTTTTGAAAAAAGTTTCGTATTCCTCAGTTCCCAGCAATCACAGTTTCAGGTCCTGGAAACGGAACCATTTGTTGGCATAGGGGAAAACACAAGGTTCAATGCTCAAGAGCGTACCAACAAAGCCCTAACTACCGACCCTTTCGACAACACCTGTGAAGCAGATGAAGTCTCACCTGAGGTAGAGGCAGGGATGGTTGCGAGACTCAGGTGTTTGCAACCTTAGATGGGACACATATATGTGATCCTATCCTTATAGGGAACTTAGCATAGATGATTCATCAATATTTAACCCTTATTATACTTCACAGACAACACAGAGCTTCACGGTGAATACTCATATGTACATTGTTTCAACATTTAACTATAGAAAATCATATCATATCTAGTAGTTCAGCACTAAGCATTCTCATACATGTCAGATACCTTTTCAAACTTCGAAAACATTAGTTTTTTTTTTTAGATTAATTTTATTAAAACAAATCTGGGTCATCGATCACAAGACCAAAAGCGAGCTGAATTGTCGATTATTTAAACTCTCCCAACTCTTTTGGCCTCAATTAAAACACAAAATTCAACCTTGGATGTTGAATTTAACTCTGTGATCTAGTCGTTCGACATCATTAAAATGTCCTAGACAATTTTTGGAAACTAATCTCAATTTATCCCACGAAATTGGGGATTTTCACTATGGTTTTTGATGCATACCCCCCAACCTGCAGGTCGAGATCCCCTCACAGGACCGTTCTAATCTCCTTTGAGCCAAAGTGGCTCCTTCTAGTCCCTATCATACCCTCAAAATTTCTCTATCCACAGGTCCTTCACCTCCACAAGGCCTTCAAGCATGATCGAGATCTTTTCCCGCAAAGTAATTTTGGGTTTCAGGACTTCCTGTGTGCTGATTTCGAGAGTCCTCGACTCTTCAATCTCCCGATCTCCGAAATACCGAAACGCCGAAATGACACTCACTGTAATTAGCCCCTTAGGCCAGATCTTAGTCCATGTGACCACTTCCCATATGACCGCAATCACCCTTCGGGTTTCCTGATGCAAGGTTCCCAACCTCCTGTCACCTCGATTCCCAAAAAAGCCGATTTCCGAAATTCTTGCTTCCTCCAAACGATTTCGGAATTTTGCATTTTGGGATTTCGCATTGCAAGGATTCTTCTTTCCTTTCTCTCTCGCACTTTCGGTATCCGAAATGTCAAAGTGACGATACGGCCCTTTTCTCTCCTGACCGAGATCAACGGCTATGATCAACTCCCAGATCAATGACCCTGATCTTTTCGAGATTTTCCTCCCTAAGAGCTCGGATCTCTCCTCCTCAGGATTTCAGAAATCTCGATATCCGGTATGCTGAAATGCTCCCGACAATACTCCTTCTCCTACTTTCAGGAATTCGCGTTTTGGAATTTCGCGACCCCTACGACACTTCTCCTCACGTCCTTCGAATCCCTGATATCCGAAATCCCGGTGGACTCCCCGATCTTCACCACGTGTCCTCCCACGAATGGATGGTCGAGATCGTTTCGAGACTTCGCCACTCGCGAAGTCGAAAGACTCTCTTCTATACTTTCTGATGTCTGAATCCCCGAAATGGATATCTCGCGACATGTGTCCTCCTTCCAGACGGATGGCTCAGATTTCTCTCACTATTTCGGGACTTTCACTGTGAAGTTCCCCGATCTCTCGTCATCAGGACCTCTGAAATCCCGAACTCCAAAAATCCGAAATCCCAATATTCCTACCCTGTCGGGACTTTCCCATATTTCTCTGCTCTACTCGTATGTGGGCTTAACTCATATGTGCCTTCTTCCAGATCCAACGAATGTCGGCAATCTGTATGAGATCTGACGACTCACGATCTCTCCTGCTTTGTGCGCTCTCTCGCTGCCCCTGGACGTGGAAACTTCAACGGTCCAGATCTTCCCTTCGACCTAATCTGAAGGCAACTGTGCTCTCCTTTTGAGCATGCGCTTTCTTCTCGAACTTGGAAGAATTCCCAAATGCTAAAGGCCTCATCCTTTTCTTCTTTTCTATGAACTTTGCGACCCTTGGTCTCACCTGTGCACTCGAAGATGCTGTCCTTCCTGAGCTTTCGAGACTCTAAACTCTCCAAAGAGTTTTCCCTTTCGGTCTCTGCAACCTCTTGTGGCCTCTGTGCATAAAATCACTCTCCCTCCTGAGCTTGGACTTCTCTGAAAACTTAAAATGTTTCCATGATTCCTGCACAGCTTGTAGAATCTCTACACGCTAGCTTGGTGCTATCTCTTTTGAGCTTCTCCGCTAATCAGATCTCTAAGGGGACTTCACCCTTTTCCTTCCTTCTCCTTCAGATGGAGAATCTAATTCCCTCTTGGCACTCTCCTACTCAAACAACTTCTTGTTGAGACTATAGGATGTTCAACAACCCTGTGAAGATCCTTCCTTGGACTCTTCTTTAGTTCTAGAACTCAAAGAGTTCTTTCCTTCTATGCTCTATCTGCACACTGACTCAATGTCCTCCTGACAGAGTTCTTGCAGAATTTTGCAGTGATTTTGTCTCCTTCTGTGTCTTCCTCTACACAGTCTTGCCTCCAAGGTGTTCAACAACCTTGAGGTCTTCCTCTGAGTCAATGATTTCAGTTGGTGTGCCTTCTAGCATGTCTTTGTCCAAATTCCATAGAATTGGAAGTGCTCTCTAATAACTGACTATCAGAACCCGCAATGTTCTGTCACACCCTCCTGGTATGAAGCCTCAAAGATCACCAACCCTGAAAATCAAACAAATCCTCAAATAGAAAAACCTATCTTTCCCTGCAAATGCACATGTACAACATACATTCACAACATACAAAGAACACACATGAAAGAATTCACACAACACATAAAATATTTGCAGGAAAAACTGCTCTGGTTTGTATTAATAAAAATGCCTCCCTTTACAAGGTGTTCCTGAGCTCATACTTTGACAATGTCTCTGCTCCTTCTCTATCTACCAACTTTTTCTACCTTTTGTTTTTTCCCAAACAAGATCCAAAAGATCTTTTACATGAGGGGGATCTTCGAGCTCTTCCCTCCATCCTCACCTACCTATTCAATCTACATTGAATTACCAATAAATGGATTTCTAGTCTGAATCAAAGCTAGATTGTAGCCTTACAACCATTAAATCTACCTACAACTATGCCTGCACAAAGGCGCGACTTCATGGCTCAACGATCTTACATGCATTTAATTACATTTACATTCAAATTTTAAAATGTCAGAGGGTTGGCACCTCTTCTCCTCATTGAATGCATGCATTGATGTGGGCTGGTTGGCTGGTGCATGGATGGCGTGGAGAGATGCTCCTGCATCATACTCCTCAACTTTAAAATTCATGAGCTCCTACCCATGAGCTTCCCATATCAGCTGTTGAAATCCTCTTGAATCCCAAGCAATTCTTGGGAGTTGTTCATCTGCTCCACCTCCTTGCTGCTGCTGCTGCTTCCGCTGCTTTACTGCTACTGCTTCTACTTTTTCTTTCCTTCTGCTCAAACTTTCCTTGCTGATAGTCTCTTATGATCTCAACATCAGCCTCTTAATGTCTCCTATCATCTCTTCCAGCTACTGCAATGGTTGGTTCTATCCATGCAGTCTCCTCAGCTGCATTTTCTTTCTACAGATGGGAAGATCATCACGATCTCCCAGGTCATCTTCTTCATCCTCTGTGGCCTCAACTTGCCACCCTGTTGTAGATTTCATCTATGCAGTCTTCTTACTAAACTAATGTTCAACCATCATCTCTGACAATTCTTCTTCCATTCCTCTTGCTGGTATGTGTCCATCTTCTTCCAGCTGCTCCTCAGCCTGGAATTTCCCTTCATCTGCTTCCAACTTAACTTGTTGGATGTGCATGCCTTGCACTATCACCCTTCTCTCCAGGGCTTCAATCTATTCACACAGATCAACAAAGATTATGTTGTCTACCTCTTCTTCATCTGCTTCTGCAAGCTTTAATGCTGTAGTCTTTTCAGCTTCCTGGCTGAAAATATTGAGCCATTCCTCGGAATTCTCATTTTTTCCAGGTTGGGCAGCCTCAAATATCTGCTCCAATTCTTCTATTATAGTCATGACTGGATGTCTTTCTCTTGTTATTGCTGCTTCATCAACAACATAGACTTTGGCCTCCTCTGGGATAAGTGGCAGGAATATTCCAATTCCCCAAATGATTAGAAGATCCCTCTGATATTTCCCTGTCAGCTGCTCTAGCTTATCCAAATCCATCTCTGAGCTCATGAGACTCTCACATAGCCTCATTTATGTTCCCATGCCCTCCTGGAAAATTGGGATTTTCTTGATGCCCTCCTGGGAGTCCATGAGATCCCGCAGTGACCTCGTTTCATTGCCCTCTTGGCAATTGGGAACTTTTGTTCTGCCCTCTTGGTAGTCTTTGAGATCTTCAACTGATCTCATGTCATCCTCACTACTGAGGTTTCTCCGAGCTTCTAGTTCACACACTTGAACCATCTCCTCTAGTCTGTTGAGGTTTTCAAGATGCCTCAACCATCCCTTTAACAACCTCTGCTATCTTTTGACCACCAATGCCCTAATTGGACATTTATATTTCGTCCTCATGGGCCATTCATATACCCATCTCGACTTAGCATTCTGTTGCACCTGTAGTGCAAGCTCTTCCATCCTCTCTCTAACCTTGATGAGTTCTTTATCCCTTGCAGCGTTCTCCTACTGCGGATGGTTCTTCTTTCTACCATGCTTATGGACTTCAATATCCATCTCGCTGTCTTCTATCTGCCTTCCTGGAAAATGTGTTGTCACTCAGCAACCCTAAGTGTTTTCAGCATCTCCTACAGTCCTCCTGACTGTCTTCTTGATTTATACCTATTTGCAAACAATCATCACATAGCTTCCATCACTAGGTCTTCTTTTCCTCACTTCCTCTGCCTGAAATGTACAAAAAGAGTCAAGCTCTGATACCAAATGACATAGACCCCCCAACCCACAGGTGAAGATCTGCTCACAGGACCGTTCAAATCTCCTTTGAGCCGAAGCGGCTCCTTTGAGTCCCTATCAGACCCTCAAAATTTCTGGATCCACAGGTCCTTCATCTCCACATGGCCTTCAAGCATGACCGAGATCTTTTCCCGTAAAGTAATTTTGGGTTTTGGGACTTCTTGTGTGTTGATGTCGAGAGTCCTTGACTCTTCGATCCCCTGATCTCCGAAATACCGAAAAGCCAAAATGGTGCTCACTGTAATTATCCCCCTGGGCCAGATATTAGTCCATGTGACCACTTCCAATATGACCAAAGTCACCCTTCGGGTTTCCCGACGCAAAGTGCCCGACCTCCTATCCTCTGGACTCCCAAAAATGTCAATTTCTGAAATGCTAGCTTCCTCCAAACGCTTTCGAACTTTCGCATTTCGGGGTTTCCCGTTGCAAGGCTTCCTCTTCCCTTTCTCTCTCGCACTTTCGGTATCCGAAATGCTGAACTGACGATACGGCCCTTTTCACTCCTGGATGAGATCAATGGTTGTGATCCACTCCCAGATCAACGACCCTGATGTTTTCAAGATTTTCCTCCCTAAGAGCCCGGATCTCTCGTCCTCAGGATTTCTGAAATCCCGATATTTGGTATGCCGAAATGCTCTCGGAAATACTCCTTCTCCTGCTTTTAGGAATTCGCGTTTTGGAACTTCATGACCCCTATGACACTTCTCCTCTGGTCCTTCAAATCCCCGGTATCTGAAATCCCGATGGAATCCCCGATCTTTGCCACATGTCCTCCCACGAATGGATGGTCCAGATTGTTTCGGGACTTCACTACTCACGAAGTCGAAAGACTCCCTTCTATACTTTTCGATGTTCGAATCCTTGAAATGGATATCTTGCTACATGTTCCCTCCTTCCAGATGGACAACTCAGATTTCTCTCGCTGTTTTGGGACTTGCACTGTGAAGTGCCCTGATCTCTCGTCATCAGGAACTTCGAAATCCTAAACTCCCGAAATCCGAAATCCTGATATTCCTACCCTGTCGGGACTTTCCCGGATTTCTCTGCTCTGCTCATATGTGGGCTTAGCTCATATTCTCTTTCTTCCATATCCCTCTGGAGTTTGGCCTTCTTTGAAACCTTAAAAGGTTTCCACGACTCCTACACACCTTGCATAATCTTTTCATGATATCTCGGTGCTATCTCTTCTGAGCCTCTCCATTACTCAGATCTCTAAGGGGACTTCACCCTTTTCCTTCCTTCTCCTTCATATGCAGAATATGATGCCCTTCTGGCAGTCTCCTACTCAAACAACTTCTTGTTGAGACTACAAGGTGTTCAACAACCCTGTGAAGATCCTTCCTTAGACTCTTCTTCAGTTCCAGAACTCACAGAGTTCTTTCCTTCTATTCTCTATCCGCACACTAACTCATTTCCCTCCTGGCAGAGTTCTAGTAGAATTCCACAACGATTATGTCTCCCACTATGTCTTCTTCTACACAGTCTTGCCTCCAAGGTGTTCAACAACCTTGATGTCTTCCTCTGAGTCAATGATTTCAGTTGGTGTGCCTCCTAGAACGTCTTTGTCCAAATTCCACAGAATTGGAAGTGCTCTCTAAGCACTGACTATCAGAACCTGCAGTGTTCTGTCACACCCTCCTGGTATGAAGCCTCAAATATCACCAACCCTGAAAATCAAACAACTCCTCAGATAGCATAACCTATCTGTCCCTGCAAATGCACATCTACAACATACATTCACAACATACAAAGAACACACATGAAAGCATTCACACAACACAAAAAATATATGCAGGAAAAAAGGCTCTGGTTTGTATTAATAAAAATACCTCCCTTTACAAGGTGTTCATGAGCTCAGACTTTGACAGTGTCTCTACTCCTCTATCTACCAACTTTTTCTACCTTTTTTTTTTTTTTTTTTTCCAAACAAGATCCAAAAGATCTTTTACATGAGGGGGATCTTCGAGCTCTTCCTTCCATCCTCACCTACCTATTCAATCTACATTGAATTACCAATAAATGGTTGTCTAGTCCGAATCGAAGCTAGATTGCAGCCTTACAACCATTAAAGCTACCTACAACTATTCCTGTGCAAAGGCACGGCTTCATGGCTCGATGGCCTTACATGCATTTAATTACATTTACATTCAAATTTTAAAATGTGAGAGGGCTGGCGTCTCTTCTCCTCATTGAATGCGTGTGATGATGTGGGCTGGATGGATGGCATGGAGAGATGCTCCTGCATCAATTTTCCACCGTTTTTCCCAAGTCACTCAGACCAAAGTATATAACAACGAATTTATCCAAATTTGCATTGGTTATTGGTCCATATGGTTCCAATGTTGAACCAATATCTCTCATACCACTTTGTAATTTACCCAGCCTCCATCTGGGTCAAGTCACTACTAAAACAACCCATTGAAAATTTATGTTACTAAATCTATATGCAAAAATAATACTTAGCATGACATTCATTCACATGTAAATATCTATGCTTCCCAAAAACATAAATATAACTCTGCGATCTAGTCGTTCGACATCATTAAAATGTCCTACACAATTTTGGGAAACTAATGTCAATTTATCCCACGAAATTGGGGATTTTCACTATGGTTTTTGATGCATACCCCCAACCCGTAGGTCAAGATCCCCTCATAGGACCATTCAAATCTCCTTTGAGCCGAAGTGGCTCCTTCGAGTCCTTATCGTACTCTCAAAATTTCTCGATCCACATGTCCTTAACCTCCACAAGACCTTCAAGCACAACCGAGATCTTTTCTCGCAAAGTAATTTTGGGTTTTGGGACTTCCTGTGAGTTGATGTCGAGAATCCCTGACTCTTCGATCTCCTGATCTCCAAAATAATGAAACATCAAAATGTCGCTCACTGTAATTACCCCCCTGGGCCAGATCTTAGTCCATGTGACCACTTCCCATGTGACCGCAGTCACCCTTTGGGTTTCGCGATGCAAAGTGCCCGACCTCCTGTCTTCTGGAATCCCGAAAAATCGGATTTTTGAAATGCTGGCTTCCTCCAAACGTTTTCAGACTTTTGCATTTTGGGATTTCCCCTTGCAAGGCTTATTTTTCCCTTTCTCTCTCGCACTTCCGGTATCTGAAATGCCAAAGTGACGATATGACCCTTTTCGCTCCTGGCCTAGATCAACGGCTGTGATCCAATCCCAGATCAATGACCCTGATCTTTTCGATATTTTCCTACCTAAGAGCCCGGATCTCTCGTCCTCAGGATTTTTGAAATCCCGATATCTGGTATGCCAAAATGATCTCGGCAATACTCCTTCTCCTGCTTTTAGGAATTCGTGTTTCGGAACTTTGTGACCCCTACGACACTTCTCCTCTAGTCCTTTGAATACCCGGTATCGAAAATCCTGGTGGACTCCTCGATCTTCGCCATGTGTCCTCCCCCGAATGGATGGTCCAGATCGTTTCGAGACTTCGCCACTTGTGAAGTCAAAAGACTCCCTTCTATACTTTTCGATGTCTGAATCCCTGAAATGGAGATCTCACGACATGTGTCCTCCTTCCAGATGGATGACTCATATTTCTCTCACTGTTTCGGGACTTTCACTGTGAAGTGCCCCGATCTCTCGTCATCAGGAACTCCAAAATCCTGAACTCCCAAAATCTGAAATCCCGATATTCCTACCCTGTTGGGACTTTCCCATATTTCTTTGCTCTACTCGTATGTGGGCTTAACTCATATGCTCCTTCTTCCATATCCGACGACTATCGGTGATATGTATGAGATCTGATGACTCACGATCTCTCCTGCTTTGTGCACTCTCCCGCTGCCCCCTGGACATGGAAACTTCAATGGTATAGATCTTCCCTTCGACCTGATCTGACGACAGTTGTGCTCCCCTTTTGAGCATGCGCTTTCTTCCCAAACTTGGAAGAATTCCCAAATGCTAAAGGCCTCATCCTTTTCTTCTTTTCTATGAACTTTGTGACCCTTGGTCTCACTTGCGCACTCAAAGACGTTGTCCCTTCTGAGCTTTCGGGACTCTAAACTCTCCAAAGAGTGTTCTATTTTGGCCTTTGCAACCTCTTGTGGCCTCTATGTGTAAAATCACTCTCCCTCCTGAGCTTGGCCTTTTCTGAAACCTTAAAAGGTTTCCATGACTCCTACACACCTTGTAGAATCTCTACACGCTAGCTCGGTGCTATCTCTTCTAATATTCTCTGCTACTCATATCTCTAAGGGGACTTCACCCTTTTCCTTCCTTCTCCTTCAGATGGAGAATCTGATGCCCTCCTGGCACTCTCCTGCTCAAACAACTTCTTGTTGAGACTACAGGATGTTCAACAACCCTGTGAAGATCCTTCCTTGGACTCTTCTTTAGTTCTAGAACTCAAAGAGTTCTTTCCTTCCGTGCTCTATCCTCACACTGACTAATTTCCCTCCTGAAAGAGTTCTTGCATAATTTCACAGCGATTCTGTCTCTCGTTGTGTCTTCCTCTACACAGTCTTGCCTCCAAGGTGTTCAAAAACCTTGAGGTCTTCCTCCGAGTCAATGATTTCAATTGGTGTGCCTCCTAGCATGTCTTTTTCCCAAATTCCACAGAATTGGAAGTGCTCTCTAAGAACTGACTATCAGAACCCGCAGTGTTTTTTCACACCCTCCTGGTATGAATCCTCAAAGAGCACACATGAAAGAATTCACACAACACATAAAATATGTGCAGGAAAAACTACTCTGGTTTGTATTAATAAAAATTCCTCCCTTTACAAGGTGTTCCTAAGCTCAGACTTTGACAGTGTCTCTGCTCCTTCTCAACCATATCCTTGTTGCTCCAATTCTCAACAGTAAGACACCCATGAGCTAGGGCTATGAATCTGCAAGAGACAATGGTCCATAAAGTTGGCTAATTCCCCCCTCTCAAAAATCAAACTCACAGTTAATTCCATTCCACCAACACTCTTCCCCTCAAATTGCACAACCCAAGGGATGGAACCCCCCTTCACTTCTTACATTACCTCAGGCCTTTCTACTCCCCTATAGGGCTTCCAACACAGGTTGGACAATAATTATTCTTGATGGACTCTAGGAATTTCACAGTTGCAACACAAATTCGCCCAGTAGCCAAATGCATGCTTCTTGGATGAATTTCAAATAGATAGTCACTCCTAGGTACACAACCTCTTTCTCCATGAAATTAAAAATCCAAATAGCATTCAAACATGTGCACAACAACTTCCTACAAGATATCACACTCAAAAAGCCATTGTTGTCCAGAAAATCCCATGTAAAAACAACTCTCTATGCAAAAATGTGAATGTATAATTTTGGTCCCCTACCCATACAAATTTCCTCTCTTTCTCTTTCTTGATTGACTTACACTCTTCCCCAAGATTATTGTATTGAACCCCCATGCTCTCAATAGCTATAGGAAGTGACTCTCACACAAACCCTTTTACATGAATTCAACGATTGGTCTCTAGAACACTCAACAACTAATGGAAGGTTCATGGAAAGGATCATTTAGAGAAAAATAGGAAATGGGTTTTAGTTTAATAAATATGGGTAACTCTCCCCCCCTTGGACCCCTTCCATATCTTGTGGATACTTAGTCCCCAATCTCTGTCAGTTTCCATCTACAATAGTGTTAAGAACCAAATATCAATATAGCATAGAAAAACCTCAGAATAAGTTCTCAACGCCTTGAAAAAGAGAGAAATTCAGATAATAAGCCTCTTCGAGGGGAAAACCTCCTTATGCCCACATAAATGTACAATTACAAGATGATTCCAAATTAAAATGTCTCCATGGTATATATAGGAGACTAGGAGGTATAATTACAACTAATGGAATAAAGCCGACATAAATAAAATAACATTACTAATGTAATATGCCCCAATTAAGGGATAATGAGCCACTATTTAGGGCTTAACATGCCCCTCCCCTTGACACAAGTGTTTTCCAAAATGCTTGAGTAACTCTGGATGATTCTGTATAAAAGACTCATTTTCCCAAGTGTAATCTTCAGTCGGTAGTTTCCTCCATTTAATGAGATACTTTGAAATGTATCTATTCCTCAGCCGGCGAATTCTTGTGTCAGTGATGGCTTCCGGCTCCAATATGATTTTTCCTTCCTCGTCAAATTCTGGAAATACAGTTTGAACTGGGATCTTTTCACCTATAACCTTCTTTAAGCATGAAACATGGAAAACTAGGTGTACTCATGAAGATGCAGGCAACTCCAATTTGTATGCCGTAGTACCAATCTTTTTCAACACCTTATAAGGGCCATAGTACTTTGGTGATAATTTATTATCCTTCTTGGATTGCTTAAGGGACATCTGTTTGTATGGTTCTAGTCTTAAAAACACCCAATCCCCTACTTCAAAACTTCTTTCACTATGATGTTGATCTGCTTGTTGTTTCATGCGATTTTGTGCCATGGTCAGGTTGTCCTTTAATATTTGGAGAACTTGTT
>SNQJ01S0033434.1:85862-97375 GCA_010110895.2 Picea sitchensis | reverse complement strand
TCATCCAATCCTGTTCCAAGAAAGGAACGAACACTAAGGACAGTGTTTTACTGAAGGGGGAAAAGATGTGACATCCGCAAAAATAAAATATTTTTTGAAATTTAAATTTGCTGGAAATTTATTCCATTTTTAGTAAATTCGAATTTGAAAACTTTTTTCCATTTATGACAATTCTGAATTTAGAATTTGATATTTGTAATTAATTATTATGATTGTTGGGCAAAGATCTTATTATACTCAACTAGCTATTTGACTATGACACTTATATAAAAACAAAATATTAATATTGATTTCAAGAGGACAAATGGAACAACCATGTTAAAATTAGTTGACCATAACTCCATGAGTGGGGAACATGTTGGAACTACCTCTAGGATGATTATTACAAGTGGCAAATCAGTGATTTGTCCATTGGTAGCCCCTAAAAATCAGGGATTTAGAAAGCTGCGAAAATTCCGAGGGGAGGGAAAAGACCTAGGCAAATTGATAAATAACATATGTGAGGAGGCAGGACGCTGCCAAGTATGCTGGGAAAAGAGACTATTGATTTTCCCTTGTTGTTATGAACATTACTGAGTGAGTGTGAGGCAAGAGGAATCTGTTAGAATTGAAGGACATGTCTGAGGAGAAGGTTTCCAAATTCGCCCTCATGGATTTATGGTCAGGCTAGGGGGTGAATTGAGCAAGTGATTTTGGCTTCCCTATTCTACGGTTGGGAGGAACATGGTTGTTCCCTTTGTCTTTCTGCGCACTGGTTCAGATATGTAAATCGTCTCTTGCTTTGTTTGAATGATTTGTGTATCTCAAATTATGCATCTAATTGTGCTAAGTTGAAATAATTTCCATGGATGACATATCTTCGTAGTATGAAGTTTATAATCAAGGATTAAATTTTGGGAATGGTTCCTCCTGAAACTAAAATGCTAGGCAAAACTTCCTATATACAAATGAACTTGAAAGAACAGATCCATCTACAGGATATGTTTAACTCTGTAATCGAAATTTCTAGTTAGGATTATCTGTGTATAAATGTGCTTGAAAGGAACAAATCTATTTATAGGCATATGTTCATTTCTGTGACTGAAATATTAAGAAGATCTATCTATGAATAATTGGAGTTGAGTAAGCTTGTACATATATAAACGTTTAGGTGTATCTCTGTAATTAAATTTTCAGAAAATCGTATCACTTAGCAGAGACTTCCTTTCTAATATAACTTGGAATTGAAGAGAAATATGAGACAACACAAATCCTATGGATCATATATATGTTTATATATTATACATATATATTATTTTGGAAACTGTATAGGCGTCACAACAAACAAGAAGTGGACTATCTACAACATAAATATTTAATATTATATATGTGTGTTCATGTATTATATGAATCATATATTGATCAATAGTATGTATCAACAACATGTAAATGAAATGCTAGATAAGTAAAGACCAATGAAATTGAAAGTTAAAAATCTCGAACCCCTTTTTATATATTATATCCGACGCTATAATCGAAAGTACAATGAAATGGTCTGCTTCAAGAAGTTATATTGATATCAGAATACCATTGACAGTCATAATTTAATCATTATGTATTACTCTACTTTCATTATGCGACATGCAAAGAAGAAGAGTCATGAATCTTTCATTAATTGAACACAGTAAAAAAGTTTGAGCCCATATTTAGGGTTGGTATGAAACTATGCAGCCGATGAAATTATAAATAGTTTAAATGGTAGATTATTATAATGATCGTTTCCTTGCCAAACAAGAATCAAACTTCAAAACTGGGTACAATACAATTACAGACTGAGGAAAACCTTCGACCTTTGCATCTGGGATGATTAAATCCCGAAGGGTTTGTGTTAAGGAACCTGAGTACCTTTCCCATGAAAAGGATGGCTGAGATCTGCTCAGGATCATTTTAAATTCTCTTTGAGCCAAAAATCCTCCCTCGAGTCCATATTGGAACCTCAATTTACACAATCCACACGCCCTCCATGAAAACTCCATTAGTACAAACACGCACTAGGTGGGAGTCTTCACCTCCACGCAACCCCAGTGATATGCCCTCATGCCAAGACAAGAGGCGCCCTTCGCAAATCGGGACTCTGGGAACTCAAAACAATGTACCTCGGTTCTGGCCTTTCAGTCATCGAAAACCCGAATAGGGTTGTCGTATGACAAGATCCTCCCCTAATCCTTTCCTTGTGATCCTGCTCTATGACCTGGACCTTAATCAATAAGACTCCTTCAGGGTCTGCGACTTCGCAGGTCTTGCATACAAGGTAGCAGACCCTTCTATTTCCCCAATTCGCGACATGCAAAATTCAACAGGCGGTTGACTCTAACAGTACAATGCGCTTGTGCCACCTAGAATAGACTCCTTCTCTTCAACTCCTTTGTGATATGACCTTAAAAAAGGCCTTAACACAACCTTCTTTCATGACTCGTGATCTCGCGAGTTCATGAGTCGAATACCCTCGACTCTTCTTGCACTCCAAACCTCTGATACCTGAGATGCGATACGGGTATGGCTTCCTCCTCACTAGCGCCTACTACATATAACTGTTGTCTAAGCTAAACACTAGAACTTCTCACAACTTGCAACTTCACGAGTTGGAGTGTTGAACCCTCGTGCTCCTCCTTTGTGAAACCCCGAAGCACGATAAGTCTGTGATGGGTTGACTGCTTCCAAGGTGACGCGTGTAGACCACCTGTCACCTACTTCCACCTTTTTTGTGTGTTGTATGTTTGCGCCACCTATCAACCATGAAGTCCCCACCTAACGGATGTGCCATGTGTCGCATTATCCCTCAATGCTCAACATTTCGCGACTTCTGCAGTAAAAAATAAATGCTTCCAACCATTGAACCCCTGATACACGATACCACACGGAGGTTCTGATCCAACGGATCTCCTGCTTCAAGATCCAATAGTTGGAATGATTTCTCAATATCGTCGATCGCGAATCCTTACTCCTCTCCACACTTAGAATTATTTTGCATAAGAAATAATTTTGGGATCATGAATCCTAAGTCCTCCATAGTCCAAGTTCTGTACAGTATGACATGTATAAATGTTTGGAAGCTTAGGACTCACAGAAATGTTAGAGTAATGGACGATTATCTTAGCATGACCTGGAAACCTATATATTGGCTGATTAAAATGGATAACCATAGTATAAGAAACTTATCAGAGTTTAATACTAGAGAAAACTATCATTTTATCCTAAGGATGAATCTATCCAGTTAATTAGGATTAATGTTCCAGAAAGAATTTTTTTTTTGTTTGTCGAAATTAAGGTATATTACACAGTGCACACATGGAGAAAATGATCCTCCCAAGTCTTTATAAAAAAGAAGATATAATTCAGATAGATCACCACAATTTTTCCCAATTGTGCTCTGAAAATTTCATTGATTAGCCTCATGAAAGTGGTAGGCGCATTAGTAAGACTAAATGACATAACCACCCATTCATAAAGACTAAAGTTTATTTTGAAAGTGTATTCCATGTGTTTGTGGCATTCATGTGAACTTGATGATACCCTAATGTAACATTTGTTTAGGTAAATAAGTGGAAACCCTTTGAATGATCTAGTAAATCATGAATACATGGTAGAGGGTAACAATTCTTAGTTCTAGCCTTACTAGTATCCCAATAGTACGTGACTAGATGTCATTCCTCATACTCCTTCTGAATGATGACAGAAAGAAAGGAATAAGGTGAAAAAATCAGTTTTATGTATCCGGTATTAAGAATTTTTTGGAGTTGGCATTCCACTTCCTTAGCCTCATGAGGATCCAAGCGATAATAAAGGGAATTGGGAAAACTGGCTCCAAGAATAAGATCAATGGAATATTCAATGGAATGGATTGGGGGTAGTCCGGTGGGTGAAACAAAGACATAGTCAAAGGATTTCAGTAAAGCGACTAGATATAAAGGAAGGGTGTGAGAGGGGCTATTTGGTTGAAGAGGGTGCACTAGATAGAGGGAAATGGATTTGTTGAGACTGTGTTGATGAACAACATGTTGGGCGTAAAGTAAGGCATGGGGTTTTAGAGAGGTTGAGTTGAGGGCATAGGCACGTCCATATTTTTGAATATGATATTGATGCATGCAATCATGGTATACAATGTGATGGAGTTCTTGATAGGGAATACCCAAAATCACATCTACACAATCCAAAGGAGACACATTGGAAAAACCAATATATTAGAAATGGCCGATGGAAAAATTAAGGGAAAAATGCTAGTTCACCATCACATGGGGACCATCCTTCTAGATCCAACCCAATTATTAGGGTGTCGGATAAGGGGTAGTAGGAATCACCAATCGCTACACAAAATATTGAGAGGCACATGAGTTCATTAAGAGAAAGAGTCGTGTCCTGAATGGGATAATATTTCCCAGATGTAGAATCCTTAGGGGAGGAGTCTCTACGAGGAGGAATTATCTTCATATACTAAAGAAACTTAGAAATGACAAAGGATACTACACTATAAATGGAAACAAAAGGGTCATGGAGCCCAAGAGGGAGGGAAAACTTTGAGGTACACCATCTGGAGAAAACCCTAGTGAATTATCCTATAGATATGGATCTGGATCAGGAGCGATATTTTGAAGGGAAAACCGTGGATCTAGAACCAACACTAAAGCACACCATCTAGAGTGCAAAAGGGAGGGTGCACTAGCAAATACTAGCCAATTTCACACTAAGAAGGCACACTAAAATAGAGGGGAGGCCATGGAAATCCCTAGTGCACCCTTGCACGACCTGGAGATGTGGGGGGGAGTGCGGAAGATCCCCACAACCAGAAAACTGAGCAGTGGAGGGACATATAAACCCTAACACACTGCGTTGAAATAGATGGAGGGTGAGCTAAACCCATAACACACCACTGAAGTTGAAAACCATCACAAAGGACTCAACAGTGGAGGTCAACCTTGATCAACTACTCCTCCCATGCACTTTGGCCATCAACTAGCACAACCACTTTAGTAAAGTGGTTGATATATGTTGATCTAGCACAACCAGAGATTCATGCCATTTTTCACCTTTCCAAACTAGTGGTGTCTCTAGTCAGATATCAAGCACTTTGTTGATGTGGTTGTGCTAATGATAATTAGTTTTGAGATTTATAAGAAAATTTTGTCGTCTTTTATATTGTTATATCCATAAGTGTATTTTCAAATTCATAGGATTAAATCACTTTTCAATTAATATATGTTAAATAATGTTGTAGATGTGTTTTAAAGGAGAATTTCATGAACTATGAATTTAACATCTTTTAATTAAAATATGTTGTGAATTTAACATCTGTTAATTAAAATATGTTACGTCGATTGACGCCATTAATTTGGAAAGGTAGAAAATGGCGTCGGTCGATGTATATCAACCACTTTTATAAAGTGGTTTTTGCTAGTTGACGACCCACATGCCTTGTGACAACCATTAATATATTAATACAAATATATTATTTTATAAATTAATTTAAAATACATTAATATAAAACATTAATGTATTTCATTTTTTTTTTTTGTAAATAAAGAAGGACCTTATATTATATCATGAGTATACAGTTGTGCTTCATTTGGCAGCCACCTATTCTGTCACATAAGGGAAACCAAAACAGGTGGCTCCAAGCGATGATATGTCTATCATGGCTAAAATATAATTTACAAAAATTGTGTAGAGTGCTGAAGGTTTCAACAGGAACCCTATTCCATCTAACTATCCTAGGGCTGGCTTCATTCAGAGCTACCATAACTAAGATAATTACACAACTGGAAAAAACAGTGAAAATGAAATCACTATCCATTCTAAAACTGTAATTGACAAAAAAAACCAGAATCGGGGGTGAGCTGCGTCAAGCCATTGGGGAACCTAGATGTCCATGAGAGGTGTATGTCGGGACAAAATTTTGCTTGCATGTGGTGCAACGTGCTTGCATTGGGGCTTCTGAGAATGCCTCAAACAACAAATCCAGTCGTTGATTGATTATCGTTGGGCCATGCACCTGTTCATCCTGCCACTGTCGGATGTCGAAGAGGAGCTCAATATGCTCCTCTGCTAGATGATAGGCAAAGTGTGAGCACTCCTCCCTTTTGTTTGTGCCGGTATCTTCCCCTACAATTGGGTTCTCCCCTGTATCTGTTATTTTCCATCTTGGAGGGATTTCCTCCTCCATGATGCAGCCTCCATCCCCCTAGTAAGGCTCAATTGGGGGGTCAAGAAGGCTGGTGGCCATGGGGAGGTGTGCCTCTCACGGTGGCACTGTCATGTTCTCCAAGCTCGGGCCTCGTTGCATAGTTGGAGGTGGCCCTGTGTTCACCGGATTCGGGCCTGGATGCCAAACTTGAGGTGGTGTCTCTTCTTTGACAGGCTTGAGGCATTGAGGTGCCTCTTCCTTCGAGGTGCTAGTTGGAGAATGCATAGGCAGTGGTGGAGAATGCGCAGGGGGGATGAGGTTTCCATTTTTGGAATGTGCAAGGATGTCTGAGTCTGGAACGAGGGTGATGGGGTCTCAATTTTTGGAGTGCGTAGGGTCATCTGAGTGCTTTTGGTATGTCTATGGGGGCGACTAAAATGGGCAAGTAAAGCTCTCTAAGAGGTTGTAAGTTTGTTGTCTCATGTGATGGCATTCTTGTTCCTCGTGCCTCATTTGGGATTTCCTTGCTCGAGGCATGGTGCCAAGGTAGAACCAGCGGGTGTGGGGGATGAAAGGGGCCTCTGGGGGGTGGTAGTGGCGGGGGGGATGCAAGGGGCCTGTGGGGGGGTGGTAGTGGCCAAAGGAATCCAGGAGGACACACAGAGTGTGATCTTTGAAGCCAGGAGGGTCGAACAACACTGTGCAGAGATCGTAATGGGAAAAAAATAGGAAGATATGCATGCCTTGGTTTCCTTTATCACCGTTGGGAGCCATTGATGCCTCTCCCATATCCATTGAAGGCTGATGGGACTAATACAGGCGACTGGTACCAGTAGTTGGCTGGATCGCTCTATTTTGAGCTCCTCCAGGTGCACTGAGTTAACTCCCCTCATGGTGTGTGTCATGGGGAGTAAATACGTCGGGGGTGGCTGCTCGAGACAATAACTTCCCCCGCCATCTGTCCCTGCCATATGTCCCCCTCCTCTTGCCAAGTGTCACCCCATCCAGGTCAACATTAATGTATTTCATTAATACGTTACAAGTATATTTTATATTTGTGTAATAATTATTTAATGCATTAATTATACATTAATTTATACATTTAAATGTTTGTATAATGTATAAATTAATGTAATACTGTAAATTTAATGTATAATTAATTTATTAATAAAATATATTAATATAAAACAATAATGTATTTCATTAATACATTATTATTATATATTACATTTATGTGATAATTAATTAATATACTAATTATACATTAACTATACATTATTATATTAATTTATGCATTAATATATTTGTATAATGTATAGTTAATGTATAATTAATGTATTAATTAATTATCACATAAATGTAATATATGATAATAATAATGTATATATTAAAGTAATTAATTTAAATTATGGTATAATGCAACGTACTAATTAATTGATACATTAATAATGTAATGTATTAATTAATTAATATATTAATACATTATTAAATAATATATTGTTAGACTATTGAATTAACCTTATAAAATAATACATTAAATCCATTAATAAATAAATTAAAAAAGTATGAATACACAAATAGAGTTATATATTAATAATACATTATTAAACTAGTAATACATTGAACTTTATGTATTTAGTAATACATTATTACATTACTCTAATGTATTAATTAAAATACTAATACATTAATATATAAATATATAATGTAACATATTAAATTATTAATAAATAAATTACTAAGTGAATAAATACACAAATAAAGTAATATATTAATAATAAATTAATAAGTATTATATTAAACATAACATAATGCATTTAATATTACATTATTATATTAATCTAATTTATACATTGCATTAATATATCAATGTATAATTATATTATTAATGTATGAATAATGTTATATTATATTTTGAATTTAACAATCAATGAGACACTATATAATTTAATGTATCAATACATTATTAATAGTTTAATATATTACATTATAAATTAATGTATTAGTAATTTTATATAAGTTTTGGATTAATGTAAGAGTACTACTTCTAATAATAATAATCTATTTTTAAGATCATGGTCAGGCTACACCAAATTGGTGTATGAGACTCCCTTGTTTGTGGGTGACTGGTAAAGTCTACGGAGGTATACATACCATATCCCCTTTGGATTTGAACTTGTGACCTCTTAAGAGGAAACACAGGTTCTTAACCATTAGACCCACTCAAGCTCTTCTTAAACAAATACATTAATTTGTAATGTTATGTATTAAACTATTAATACATTAAAGAATGTATTGTTTCATTGATTGATAAATTAAAAAGGTAATATAAAATTATTGATACATTAATAATGTATTGATACATTGATACATTAATGTAATGTATAAATTAAAGTTTAATTTTGTTAATGTATAAAGTAACTTATAAATTACTTAATATATTAACAATTTAATGTGATAATTAAGTTTATATACTATTACATTATTAATTAATACATTGCTAAAGTATTTATGCCTTACTAAAGTAATATATTAATAATATCATAAATATATCATTAAATACATTAATAAATAAATAATACATTACTAATGTATTAGTATGCTAACAAAATAATACATTAAAAATATAATAAAAATATCAATACATTAAAAAAAAACTGGATTAACAAAGTATTAATACAATGATAAAATAATATATTAATAAAGTAGCAATATAGTGAACTTAATGATTTTAGTAACAAGTTATAAAACATTTAAAATATTAATAAATAAAGCCATTGCTAAAGTAGTAATATATAAACAGATTAAACTTTATTAATAATTAATCGACAAGCACTAATTACTAAATATTAATATACAAATTATCATTATAAACTTTGTAAATACAATATAATTAATAATATCTATATAGTTAATTTTGAAATTCATAATTAATTAATAATTTGTATAGAGTTAATAAATTAATAATTATTAAATATATGTAATGTAGGTATAAAATGTTTGTCGCAATGCAATGTTGGAAAATATTTGACACAATGGGATGGTAGGAATGTTCATTACAATGTGACGTTCAGGATTGTTCGTCACAATGGGATAGTAGGAATGTTCATCACAATGCAATGTTAGGAAATGTTCGTCATAATGGGACATTGAGAAATGTTTATCACAATGCAACACTAAAAAATATTCATCACATTGGGATGGTACAAATGTTCACACAGTCCGATGTTGGGAAATGTTCATCACAATGAGACATTGGGAAATATTCGTCACAATGTGACGTTGGGAAATGTTCGTCACATTGGGACGATACGAATGTTGATCACAATTCAATGTTGGGAAATGTTCATCACAATGCGACGTTGGGAAATGTTCTTCACAATGCGATGTTAGGAAATCTTCTTCACAATGGCACGGTAGGAATGTTCATCACAATGCAATGTTGGGAAATGTTCGTCATAATGCAACGTTGGGAAATGTTAATGACAATGGGATAGTAGGAATTTTTGTCACAATGCCACATCGGAAGTGTTGTCAGAAAGTAACTTCAGGAATGTTGTTTGTGGGTGTGTGACGTTGGACAGTGAATGTGACAATGTGAAAAAGAAAAAAGTTAGTAACATAGTGGGGTTTCAACATCCTCATCACATTGCAATGGCTGTGGGAGGATGTTTGTCACAATATGACTTAGTGATATGTTTTTCATAGAGTGATGAAAGGAATGTTTGTCACAAAACAACGTTGTTCAATGTTCATCAGAATGTCACAAAGAAAAAAGTTAGTAACATGTGGAGGTTTTGGCATGCCTGATTGCAATGTTGGTGGAAGGATGCTCGGATTAACAAAATTGGAGCATGACATCAAGGGTTATATAAATTTAAGTTTTCCATTATGAGTTATATAAATTTATGTTTTTTAGTGAGGCTTAAGTTGCATCATGAAGAAGTTTAAACTATGGGAAAGATAAATGTTATAAAAAATTGTCATCAATTATGAGCAAAAAAAAAGGAGGATGAGTTAAAGAAAATTTCACGTTACTTTGACAATTACATAAGAAACCTTATCATTGAATTGAATGAAAATGTTATTGCATAAAGAGAGAGTTCAATAATAAAACTTGAAGACGTTTGCTATAAAACAATGTGATACAATGAAAATTTCAAAGTAAGTAATTGATTTTTAGTAACTTAATATTATTTGAGAGATTTAACATTTGAGGTTGACATCAAACAAATTAATAAAAATACAGAAGATTGCGTTTAACTTTCATAAATTAAAACGTCATCTTTAATATTATGTCATATTGTGACAATTTAAATGTAAAAAGAGAAATAACTTTTCTATTGAATTTTGTAATGATGTTTTGTTTACCATATAAAAAATTTATGAATAATATGAGACAGAACAACATATGGAAGGTACAAACATAGGAGGAAAGGAAAATAACCTATAGTTTACATGTATAAAGGAAATTAAAAAATTGCATTTCAATAATATTGTGACAATTTAAAAGTAATAAATTAACTAAGTTGAACGAAATGACATATATAACATTTGAAGAGTAATAAAGGAAATGTTTTTCATATATATTTAAAACAAATTGTGACATTGCAACATAAGGGAAATAATTATTGAAGAGATAGACTTCTTTAAGATATGGAATAATAATAAAATAATAGTAATATGGTTCTCTTTAATGTAATTTAATATATTGAAAGTAAAAAAAAAAGCAAAAAGTTTATGTTAAGAAATAACTAAAGTACGAAAATTAATAACAATAATATTCTAATGAACAGTATATATAAAAAAATACAATGCAAAAGACTTCATAGCTTAGAATATAGAAGGAAATGGATAAAAGAATGCAAACCACTTCATAACATAGAATATAGAAGGAAATGGATAAAATATATAGTTTTAAATACTTTGCATAAAAAATTATTTATTCCAAAACAATAATATTCCAAGTTAATTATAAATGAAAGGAAAATTAACTATCTTTACATTGAATTGGAATATAATATAATATAAAAAATTGATATTATTAGATAATTGAATAAAGTAAATTAGTTTTTGATAGTATAACTTTAACCTTGTTTGCATTTAATTGGAACATATATAATATAAACAATTAAGATTGTTTTCATTGTATAATATAGTTTATTTTAAGTTATATGTTATAATAATATTTAAAAATATTTAAATATTTAATTTATTTCATTGTATAAAAAATATCAATTTTTGACATTATACACAACCAAAAAAAATGGTATAAGATAGTTTATTTTAAGCCATATGTTATAAGAATATTTAATTTTTGTCATCATTGTATACACAAATTGTCATTATATTAAAA
>SNQJ01S0033434.1:73051-85852 GCA_010110895.2 Picea sitchensis | reverse complement strand
TCACTTCTCTCTTTTTTTTTTAAATTAATCTATCTATATATATATATATATATATGATGAACGTCCATTAAGAGCAAATTGGTCTATCATACCTTAACAGGGTAAGTGATTATTTGCGATTGTTTAGAATTTTATTTCTGTGCTCGAAAAGCATTAAGAGAAGATTTCCAAGATCACCATACTTTTGTTGAGTTAAGTGGTTAGGAAGGTTGGTAGTGTGAAAAATATTTTGAAAATGAGATATAATATGGGTATGGGCTACAAAATCTAAGAGAAAGTGATTTTCATATTCAACCTTCTTAGTGTCACAAAGGTGACACACTCTTTCATCCCATGGCGTTTTAGGAATTGACCAATGTCGAGTTTCACTGTGGAGCTCGTGAGAATTTGTTCTTAGCTTAGAAATGCTTATTTTTTTCTTTACACTTGGCAAAAGAAATAGATAATCTTCATCTTCTAGATTAGGGTTGATTACATCCTTATAATACCTTAATTTTATTTTTTTCTCTAACCATTTATCACACCACATTTTTTCCTTAAATTTTGATTTGACACTTTTTTAAATAGTATCTTTATTCTGCAAAATGGTGTCTTCCATGATTCCCCAATAGCGTATCCAAGACCAGGCATATGTATCCCATCCTCGCTTGAGTCAATGGTGGTTATGACTCGATTTTGAATCAATTTTAGGAAGCCTCTTGTCTTCCATGTTGTTTAACTTGTTCTTATACGTTAGGTATCTAGTCATAGCCATGCTCTCAATGGGGGAGAGGCTTGTTTCTAAGCAACGGATGAGATAGGGCATATTTCCTTTAATTTTGAGATTATAGGTTATAAAATTCTTTTGTATTTTCTCTATCTTTCTCCAGTATTCATGAAAGATATTAAAACCCCATACTTCACATCCATAAAGAATAACAGGTGTAACAAGAGTCTCAAAGAGGAGTTTCTTCTTATCTTAAATCCAAAGATGAGCTAATTTACAACTGTTTTCAAGCCACTAATAAGCTTTCCATCCCCCAATAATCCTTTTCTCAATGCTATAATTCTAATTGACTTTGTGGTCAATACCAATTCCAAGATATTTGTACGAAGTCACTTTCTCCAAGTTGTTGTTGTCATATATGAATGTATCTGATCCAAAATGGATCAAGGAAACAAAATGGGTCTAGGAAGGACTAAAAATAAATGTTCTTGGAATCATATGAAACCAACGTCATTGCGTTCGTCTCGTCCTATTGTTTCCAACCATATATTTTTTTCCGCAAATGAACACCGTATGTGAAATTTATCGCATTCTAATCAAATTCCCAAATAGGAGAAAATTCAATTGGTCAAAGTCAATGCTGATGTCAGCAGGTCCAATAGGTGACATCATCATGACATAATGATGATGTGGTGTCACCAAGAGGTGACATGTGTCACTTAGAATCGACATTTTCAGGTTGAGTTGACACTGTACAGATTTGACAAGTGCCATTGTATGGATGCCACATGGCAGTTTGTACAATGACGTGACCCAATGACAAGCTGACATGTGATAGGTGACTGGACTATATGGAGGAGAATGTGGCAGTACAGAATGACACATGGAAGTATGACATGATGATGTGGCAGTGACACTTGGCAGGTGACTGGGTTTTCCTAACGTGGCATGGCACTACACGTGGATGTATGACATATGACATGGAAGGTGACTCGGTCGGTGACAGGGGTGCTAAATGTACTGGTATGGACCAATAAAAGGGTGTGATCCAGGTGGGTATTGATGGCCACCCACCTATTCCACTTGGACCCCCAGCATTGCTTCTTTCATTTTTTTAGTTTCTGCACAGTTTACTATTTTTAGCAGTTTTTTGGGTCCTGAACTTCCGGAGCCATTTTGAGGCCTTAAACGACGTTTTTTGGGAAAGCGGGGAGAAACATGGATCGCAGACCAATTTTTCTCAGCCAAAAGTTGTATTCCTCGGATTGATCTTTCTAACGAGGTATAGAACATGTCAAACGGAGATCATATGCCAAAGTTACGTCCCTGGGAAGTTGATGTACCAACTTACCCAAATGGGGCCCATAGTCTTGGCATTTCATCTCCTAGGGTTAGGTCTTTGGATGTTGAGGGTTTTCCATTGTTTCTCAATAATAATAGGCCTTAGAGCCTCAGTGTAACACAATTAAGAGGCCAATAGCTGCCACATCTCTTCTCAGAGATAAGCTACCAGCACCCTAGCTAGTTTATTTTCATTCTATCTGTAAGCATATTTCAGTCATTTGTTATTAATGAAATGAAGTCTTATTTCCGTTGCATCTTTGTGTTTATGTGTATTTATGTATTTCATTGTGTTCCTACATAAATTAGGATCGGGGTGATACGTGGCCTAATCAGAGGGTGTGATGTGGCACCCGAGATGTTTCCAATGACAACTAGTTCAAAAATTTGTTATGGGACGGGGGGATTCGAACCCCTAACCTCACGGGATATGCAACGATTTCAAAACCAGTGGTGAACCATTCAGGCTAAGGTTGGTGCTTGGTATACAATCGATGCAACATCATTTTGAATTAGAGGTTGGTACGAATTCAGGGATAATCCCCAGTCGACAGGGGCCAGCCCCAACCGACCAGGGGCTGGAGACCAGAGCCTAACCATTTGGAGAGCATGTGGAGGATTAGCGCGAGGCCATATGGACAAGCCACATGACGAGGAACCGACGGGTAAGGGGCTGACACACTAGGCCAAAGACATATGGAACAACAACATAGGACTAGGGTCCTGAAATTCTGGGGTTGCTCCGAGAGTTGCCCAATTTTGGTTTTTAAAAATACATAATATATTTGTATTTGATTTTAAGGCTGTCTTTAATGGATTTTGTCCATTATTGGGGGATCTAGAGCCATTTTTGCGGCTATATCTTGGGAAGAAGTTGGGAGGTTGTTTCCAACTTCATGCCTATATAAACCAGAGGTTCTTGGCAGCTTGAGATAGATTCATAGAAGGAGAAATGCTTAGGAATTTGACAACGAAAACCATTTTTATGCAGGGAATCCATTGAAGAGAGAAACTTTGCGGGCCATTTCTGGGAGCTTTGCTCAACCATTTTTAGTGTCGTAAGTTGTGTTGGGTTCTTGAGGTCTAGAAGAACACAACCAGATCAGTTTGTGATGCATTTGACACTTTTCTTATGTAGGAAATATTGTTGAACTCCATTAACAATTTTGTTGTCATGGTTTGTTGATTATTTGTTTTTACTTTCAGAGTTGCATATCTTATTATGGATGCCATGTTATATCTTTGATTCTTCCTCTTTATTCAATTCCTAAATGGTTAATGAACTCATGCTTTAAAAACTTAACTATAGTCTTTAAAATATCTTTTCAGATCAATTGGTATCAGAACAAGTTGATGGTTGGTTTTTGAATTTGCATGATTACCAGGGAAAAGTTGAATCATGGTGAAGGTGATATTGTTGAAGAGAATCTTGATATTAGATTGAGAAAGAGAACTTCTCAAATTGAGAAGATGGCATCGGAAGAGTGACTCTCTCATGACGAGATAGAGTTTTGAAAGACCTTATTCACCATGTCAAATATGGTAAAGGTTTTATATGATGATTACTTGGAGCAGAAGAGACCGATTCTAGGTGAATCTTGAAAGGCCAAAAGTGAAGAAGGAGAGGATCCTCTTAAACCTCCTCCTTCTCCTCCTTCTTCTCCATCAACTTCTTCTTCTTCAAGTACAAGTTCCAAATCCACCGCAAGAAAAGATTCCCATAAACATAAACATGATATGTATCTACTTAAGCTTGATGTGAAGTTGAATTACCTATGTATGATGGTGAAGTCAACGTAGAGAGGCTTGATAATTGGGTCAGACAGATAGAAGTTTATTGCAGTGTGCAACAAATCAAGGATGAGAAAACTCAAATCAAATTGGCATCGCTTCGACTTGCAGGAAAAACACTCATCTGGTGGCAAAGCAAGTTGCAAAATGACACGCAACAAGTGGGTAATGTATTTCCATCATGGCAAGATTTTGTTTCTGCACTTAGAAAGCAATTTTATCCTTTGGGTTATAAAGAGAAGGCTTTAATTGAATGGAAAGGTCTTAAACTAAGAAAGAGACAAACATTGCAAGAATACATAGATGAATTTCGTAAAATGGCATTAATGTTAGACATTCAATTACATACCCAATAAACTCTTATGAAGTATATAGGAGGTTTAACTGCACACAATCGTAACACTGTATTTATGTCTGGACCTACTAATCTTGGTGAGGTTTTTGTTCAAGAAACATACACTGAGTCAGGGAAAACAAGAGTTCGTGTATCAGGGGAATCATCTTCAAGAAAAGACAACAAAAAGAAGTGGAATGGAAAGAAAGAAAATTCAGTGACAAGAAAGGAAGATAAGCTCTCTTTCAAACATTGAAAGAAGTAAGGGCGTGATGATGACCATTGCTGGAAATTGCATCCCGAGAAGTAGTGGTTCAAAGAAACGAAAGGGAGGAAAACAAATCCAACAACAACACAACCAACAGACTTGGGATCAGATTCGAGTGATGAGTCTAAAATCACAACAGTTGTTTTGACAGGTAAAATTGGTGATGGATATGATTCTAGAAGTAACGTTTTTCACATAAGGGTCATAATGAAGCATAATAAGGTGGACACGTTGATATATAATGGATCTCAATCTAACTTGATTTCATAGGAAGTGGTTAAACAATTGGGATTAAACACTCAGATGCATCATAAACCTTACTCACTTAAATGGATAAGAACTAATCATAAATTGCACATAACAAAGAAATGCACTCTAAAGTTTCAATTTCATCAAAGTTTGTGGATGAGGTAACAAGTGATGTAGTGCCACTCAGTGAATGAGGAATGGTCTTAAGAAGTCCTTATTTGTATGATCACAAATAAATATTCTATAGGGAACATAATCAATATCACTTAATCAAAGAAGGCAATGAATATGTTTTACATGCTCATCACTTTAAAGCAAATCAATCTCTTCAAACAATGGAACAATTAAGGAAGGTACCTCATGCAAGAAACACACCTATAATTGTACCAAATCAAGCAATTGATCTTAAGTAAGAACACGAGATGATTGTAGAATGGAAGTTCAATCATACTTTGTGTCAAGATAAGCTAATGCCATGCCAGTACTACAAACATATTAGCTCATTTGCAGTTATATTTCTGATGTTATCATTGCTAATGTTTTCAACATGGATGGTAGTGGCTTTAGTAAGATGTGATAGAGTACAAGTGGCTAACAATATGTTGTCAATTGTCATAGCTGTTTTGCAATTGATCTTGATGAGACAGGTGCAAATGATAGAGTTTAAAGACAGAGAACAAGTGGGGTGGTCTATCCCACACTTGATGATTGGTTAGTATCCTGTTGGAGGACCAAAAGGTCTTAGTGGGGAGGCACGATCCAAAAACCAAAATGGGTCCAGGAAGGCCTAAAAATCAAAGTTCTCGTAATCGAACGAAACCAAATTCATTGTGTTTATATCGTCACATTGATTTTGGCCATATTAGTTTTTCCTCAAAAGGATATAGTATGTGAAAGTTATCGCGTTCTGATCAAATTCCCAAACATGCAAAAAATCCACTGGTCAAAGTCAACACTAATGTCAAAAGGTACGACAGGTGATGTCAGCATGATGTCATCATGTTGATGTGGTGCCACCACGAGGTGACACGTGTCACTCAAATTCAACGTTTCCGTGTTTAATTGACACTGTACGGATTTGAAATGTGGCACTATATAGATGCCACGTGGAAGTCCATACAGTGACATGACCCAATGACAAGATGGCACGTGGAAGTTGACTGGAATGTACAACAGAGGATGTGGCAGTACAAACCAACACGTGGCAGTACGATAGGCTCACATGGCAGGTGACTGGGTTGTAAAGACATGACGTGGAACGACACGTGGCCTTACGAAAGATGACATGGCAAGTTACTGGGAAGGTGACAAGTCTGTTGACTGTACTGGTACAGACCAATCACAGGGAGACACGTGACCCAATCAAAGGATGCCATGTGGCACCCAGGATTTTTCCAATGACAACTGGTTCAAAAATTTGTTATGGGTTGGGGGGATTCAAAACCCTGACCTCACAAGATATGCAACGATTTCGCAACCAATGATGGACCATTCGGGCTAAGGGTGGTGCTTGGTCTACAATCAATCCAACATCGTTTTGAATAAGAGGTTGGCCCAAATCTAGGGATAAGCCCCAGTCAGCGGGGTCAACCCTGCCCAACCAGGGGCTAGAGACTAGAGCCTAACCAAATGCAGGGCATGTGGAGGATTAGCATGAGGCCATATGGCCAAGCCACGTGATCAGGATCTGATGGGTAAGGGGCTAGTGTGGCAGCCCAAGGACATATGGAACAACACGATAAGACCAAGGGCCCGAAATTAGGGGGATGCACCCAGGTTTTCCCAATTTTGGTTTTTAAAACTAAATAATATATTTTTATTTGATTTTAAGGCTATTTTTAATGGATTTTGTCCATTATTGGCGGATCTGGAGCCCTTTTTGAGGCCAGATCTTGGGAGGAAGTTGGTATGTTGTTGCCAACTTCAATCCTATATAAAACAGAGGTTCTTGACAGCTTGAGATAGATTCATAGAAGGAGAAATGCTGAGGAATTTCACAATCAAAGCCATTTTTATGCAGAGAAGCCATTTAAGAGAGCAACTTTGTGGGCCATTTTCAAGAGTTTCTCTCAACCATTTTCAGTGTTGTCAGTTGTGTTGGGTTCTTGAGGTCTAGAAGAACACAACCAGATCATTTTGTAATCCATTTGACACTTTTCTGATGTAATATTGAAGATTTGAAGATAAATAATCAAGCCTCACCCACTGAGACAAAGGCCCGAAGACATAGGCAATATTGCCGAACTCCATTCATAATTTTGTTGCCATGGTTTTTGATTATTTGTGCTTATATTTAGCTCTACATATCTTATTATGGATTCCATGTTATATCTTTAATTCTTCCTCTTTCTCCAATTCCTAAATGGTTAATGAACTCAAGATCATGGGGGCTCCTTGCCATAAGAACAATATCATCGGTATAAAGAAGAGGATTGATGACTATACTAATGAGAGTAGGGTCGACACAACCTTCTTTTTCCAAGCAATCTTCTAACTTGCCAATGTATATGCCAAAAAGGGTAGGGGGCAAGTGACAACCTTGTTTAAGTACGATATTCTAGTTAATCTCTTTTGACCAGTCCTTAGTGTTTTTAAACTTATCAATAACATTCTCATACATCCTTATTGCATCAACTCTCAACTCGAGATGCACTTTTATATCTTCCAACCTATTCCAAAGGTTTTTCCTAGGAATCATGTCAAAATATTTTCTAAAGTCAACAAAACAACAAAAAAGATTGGTTTTAGTATTGCGAAACTCCTCTACAATGATCCTAAAGGTAACAAGATGGTCCACAGTAGAATCATATTGGCACAGACCTATCGGCCCTCAGGTCGAGGTCCTCTCATAGGATCGGTCTTTAACCCCTTCGAGATAGATAAGCTCTTTCGGATTCCCTGTTGGAATCTCCTTTCAAATCGATCCACAAGTCCTTTGGGAAGATCCCCTGTGCGAACAGCACTAGGCACGAGCTACTTTCTCCCCAATTGACCACAATGCTATGACCAAGTGCCTAAGCCAAGGTCCTTTTCACAACTCACAATCTTGCGAGTTTGTGAATGGAGGCCCCTGACTCTTCCTTTTAAATCTTGTGATACCCGAAATGTCGATACGGGTATGGCTCTTCCTCTGTCAACACCTTCCTCACGTTACCACTGTCTAGGCTAAGCGCTAACACTTCTTGCTATTCGCCACTTCCCGAGTTCGAATGTCCAACCTTGGCACCTTTCTTTCATGAACCCCCGAGAGGTGATGTTGACTTTTCTCCTCTCATTCTTGCCACTCGCGACTTCATGAGTCAAAGGGTCGAGCTCACATACTCTTATCTTGTGAATCCCTGAGATGCGAGAAGTCAACAGAGTGTTGACTCCTTCCACTAGGTGACGTGTGTCTGTCTATCTATTTCCCGGGCCCAACTTGTGGTTCTGCCACATGTTTCCTCTATGCCTTGGCTCTCGGTACTTCGTGACTTCTGATGTCAAAAGTGACTCCTCTCAGCCTCCAAAACCTTGAATGCGCGAAACGTGCGATGTGGCTCTGATCCAACGGTCCTCCCGAGACCTGGATCTAATGACTGTCTTTGCTCCTCGCAACTTCTCTACTTGGGACTTGGAGCACCCAAATCCTGGGCTCTCACCTTGCGAACCTCCGAGTTTGCGAGATCCCTAGATCTTTGCCACCTGTCCTCCTCTAATGGACGACTGCAATTTTCTCGCGACTTCGCTACTCACGAAGTCGAACGACTTCCCTCTCTAACCTCCAATGTCCGAGTCCTTGATAGAGAGGATCTTGTGACACATTCCCTTCTAATCGGACGGCTCAGATTCTTTCTCTATTTCGGGACTTCGCACCTCGCGACCTCACGAATCTTGATGCAAGGGTTTTGACCCTTCATCTCACGAAACCCTGAAATGAGATTACGTGAGTGATCCAACGGCCCTTGTTGGCTCAGATCCTATGACCCGATTTCTTCTGAGCTTGCACTTAGAAAAACACTCACTGTAACCTTCTTGCTCCTCTGCAAGATATGACGGTTCTCGGAAGCTCGTAAATTCTCCATGGAGAATTCTGACCGTTCAATTCCTCCTTAACACTCCTGTGAAATGAACAAGTATGCTTTCACAAAACTTGTCCACCAGCAAACCAACGTTGTTGTGCCTTCTTCCATTACTTCAAGGCACTAGCTCTCTTGATCTTTTCTTCGACAGCTTCGAAGATCCTATCCCTCCTGAGCTTGATTGAAAAATCCTCAAGTCCTTTGGGGAAAATTCTTGCATGCACTCCTTGCGGCACTTCTTCAAATACACTCCAAGTATTTGAATTCCTAGACTCTATGCACTCTTTTTGCAGCAGTAGTCCTTCAATTCTTCCCTCAGGTCGCAAACTCTGAGAATCTACTAAGACTGTGCACACCTTGCACGACTCCTGTGCTTAACTTGCACTTCTGTGAGAATGAGAACAATGGTATCCCTCCTGAGCTTGTAGAGATGAACTGTGACTTCTGTCAACGCACACCTTGCGAACAATTTCACTGCACTCCTTGCAGGAAAAATCTTGCTCAGACAAAGAAACAATTGAACTCATTCCTTACTCTCCCTCTCTTCAAATTTCAGACATTAAATATGAAATCATACATTTACACATCAAAGCAAATTCATAACAGAGAGTAAACAAGCATATATCAATTAGCATGTACAACACAGAAAGCAATTGGACACCATGAGCCTGAACTAAAGATCTTTGTATTAATCCAGAACTTTTGTACATGGGTTTTTACTCTACATAGCTCTCTACTTCTTCTCTATGCTCTCTTGATTGATTGTGCTGCTAATCTTACAATGATACAAGTGAGGGTGTCTATATCCATTTTCCCTCCGGCTCCTAAAACTGTCTAATCTAAGAATTCAAAGCTACCTACTTACATTTACTAGCATAAATGACTCTTAGTCCTTCAGACGAGAGAGGGACGCTCAAGGTCTGATTACAATCTGCAAGTACACTCTTTCTTAACTATTACATTTAAGTTTGGTGTATCAAACTTCAAAACATTTCAAACAATTCATCATGTGCCAAAATGCGTTAGTGTTTGTCTCATGCTCGCTTGTTGTTGGCGATGCTCCTGCATCATACTCCCTCGCTTGAAAATTTTCATGGGCTCCTGTCCATGAGCTCTCGCATGGTCTGTCCATGCTTCTGGATCTCTTCTTCATTCTCTCAGCTGGCATATTCAACTAGATGTCCCTTCCACTTGACCAAGAATTCAAAATGTTCCCTTCTTCTGGTCCTTTTGCTAACTCTTTTGTCCAGTGTGCTTTCCATCTGTGGCTTCTCTGCAACTGGCATCTGTTTAGTCCACTGAACCTCTTGTTGTTCACTACTTGCTTTAGTTTCCTCAGCTTTGTAAGGGTACAAATATGAGATGTTGAATATCGGAGAAATTTCGATCCCATCGGGTAACTCAATCTCATAAGCATTTGCCCCAAATTTCTTCAAGACCTTACATGGTCTGCTCTTCTTCATCTTCAATTTGTTATATGTCCCCTTCGGGAATATTTCCTTTCTCAAATGTGCTAGAATCAAATCACCAACCTCAAATTGAAGTTGTCTCCTATGTTGATCTGCTCTGCTCTTATACTCTTGGCTCGATTTCTGCAACTGCTCCTTCACCTGGCTGTGAAGTTCCTTCATTGCTTTGGCAAAATCTTCTGCACTAACACTTCTTATCTCATCCCATTTTGAATCCCTCAATTCAGATACTCCTCTTGGCTGTGTCCCATAAACAATTTGGAATGGACTCTGCTCTGTGATTCTGTTGATTGAATCATTATAAGAAAATTTTTCCTGTCGCAGAATATTATCCCACTGACTATGGTGTTCTGTCACCAAGCTCCTCAACAAGTCTCCCAAACTTCTATTCATAACTTCTGTCTGTCCATCCATTTGAGGATGATAAGATGAACTTAATGAAAAGTTCATTCCTATATTTTTCCATAAGGTTCTCCATAAGTGTCCCATGAACTTGGTGTCTCGATCTAAAACTATGCTCCTTGGTAAGCCGTGAAGTCGAATGACTTCTTTGAAAAACAGATTCGCAATGTGAGTTGCGTCATTGGTTTTTTGAAATGATATAAAATGTGCCATACTAGAAAATATATCCACTACCACAAAGATTGAATCAAACCCTCTTTGTGTTCTCAGTAGCCCCAATATGAAGTCCATGCTGACTGCATCCCACGGCCTGTCTGGTATGGGTAATGGTTGATAAAAGCCTGCATTCTGCCTCTTTCCTTTTGAATGCTGACAAATTCTGCATCTGTCCATGAATATTTTGATGTATGCTCTCATTCCTAGCCAAAAATATGACTCATTTAACTTTGAGAACGTCTTGTCATGACCAAAATGTCTGGCCAATCCTCCACTACGTTTCTCCCTCAAGAAATTCTCCCTCATGGAGCATTTTGGAATACAAAGTTGATTAACCTTAAATAGTAATCCTTCCTGTATCATGTATTATGTCCATTAACTCATGTCCCTGACAATTGGATTCTCATCTGCTTCATACGCCTCCTTAAAATATGGACCATCTATGTACATGTCCCTGAGATCATCAAAACCCAGTGTTTTGACTCTGAACTTCTGCAACATCAAACATTTCCTGCTCAAAGCATCAACAAGTTTGTTAGCAGTTCCAGAAATATGCTTAGTTACAAAAGTAAAGTTCTGCATGTATTCAACCCATTTAACATGCATTTGATTCAACTTCTCCTGTTGAGTCACAAATTGCAAAGCATGATTGTCATTGTATAAGACAAACTCCTTCGAGATTAAGTAATGTCTCCATTTCTTCAATGCCTGAATAATATCATAGAAATCTTTGTCATACGTAGAGTATTTCACTTTCGCTTCATTCAGCTTCTCGCTGAAGTATGCTATCGGCCTGTCTTCTTGGCTCAAGACTGCCCCTATTGCAAATCCACTTGCATCACATTTTACCTGAAATGTCTTTTTGAAATCTGACAACACCAAAATTGGTTGTTCCGTGATTTTCCTTTTCAACAAATTGAAGCTTTTCTCAGCCTCTTCTATCCAGTGAAAATATTTGTGTCTCTTCTTCACTATGTCCATCATCGGTGCACTAATTCCACTGAAATTCCTGATGAACTTCCGGTAGAAGCTAGCCAATCCATGAAAACTTTGAACCTCAAATATACTCTTCAGTGATGGGCAATGCTTAATTACCTCCACCTTATCTGGATCCATCCTCAACTTATCTGCAAAAATAGAAAAACCTAAATGAATGAGCTTCGTCTTCATGAATGAGGATTTATTCATATTTATCAACAACTTCTCTTGTTGTAGCCTCTGCATCACTGTAGCCAAATGTTTCATATGCTCTGCCTCCATTTTACTGAAAATCAGTATGTCATCATAATACACAATGACAAATTTTCCAATGAAATCCTTCAGGACTTCACTCATCAACCTCATAACAAGTCAAATGACATAACAAGACATTCATACAACCCTTCATTAGTCTTGAAGGTTGTCTTTCATTCATCACCTTCTCTCATACGAATCTGGTGATATCCACTTTTCAAATCAATCTTCGAAAAAAATTTGGCCCCACTCAAGCAATCCATCAGATCATCCATTCTTGGCAATGGAAATCTATACCTGATGGTTATCTTGTTGATTTCTCTTGAGTCAGTACACATCCTCCAGCCTCCGTCTTTCTTGGGACTGAGCACTGTCGAAACAACACATGGACTCAAGATTTCTCTAACCAATCCTTTATCCATTAAGTCCTGGAACTATCTTTTGACTTCTTCATTCTCCTGTGGCGTCAATCTGTACGCTGCTTTGTTTGGTAAACTAGCTCCAAGTATGAGACAAATATGATGACTCACACTTTTGATCGGTGGCAACGAACGAGGTAGTTCGTCCACTACTATGTCAGCAAACTCTTCCAATAGTTTCTGAACCTCTTCCGGTAAATTATCTACCCTTGTACTGGTTAAAACAATCTTAGGCTTCCTGACCATAATGAATTGTGGTTCCTCCTTCTTCTTAACCTCTGTAAGAAGTTCCTTCCCACTCATGAGAAGTACAAT
>SNQJ01S0033434.1:32189-56810 GCA_010110895.2 Picea sitchensis | reverse complement strand
GGTGTATTGGTGTAACTCTTATACTATTGTTCATTGATCATTGGATATAATTGAATGGTTTAAGTATAAGTTGAAAAAGGTTTTTAAATTTTACTTGATACTGATTCACCCCCCTCTCAGTATCAACACTTTTTGTAGCCATGAAACTCTGTATGGGCTTGGATGATCAATCGTCTCCAGTGTAACGAACCTCCTCGTTACGACAACAACTCTAAGAACAGGTGCATTTTTTTTTTTTTTTAAGGTGTGTGCATGCGTGTGGAAGTAACAACACACTTGACTCTATGTCGCCAATCGACAACCAACAAGACACAACCACGAGGTTCAACACAAGAAGACTGAAGGCACACAACGAGTAACTACAACAATATACGACCCTAGGAATAAGGCGCACAACACAAACATTAAGACATACTGGGGTTTCACAGTAAGAACACAGAGGGAAGAATCCATGGTGTTAGGGTTACTATTTCTGCACAGGAAAGCAGGGCGTTTAGTCTTATGTCTTCTAGAAAGAAGATTAGACAGGCTCCTGGCCGACTGCTCAGGCAGAAACTAGTAACCCGACCTAGAACAAGGCGCAAGCAAGACGACCCCGACATATCGCAATGACAACAAGCAATAAATGCCCCTAGACATAAGACATACAACTAGCAGCTGTAAGCAGAAAATGACACCAGGTGTTAAGTACAGTACAGTCACAGATGGAAGAATCCAACAGTAGAGTTTACTATTTTTGCACAGAAAAGCAAGGCTTTTAGTCGTATGTCTTCTCGAAAGAAGATTAGACAGGCTCCTGGCCGACTGCTCAGGCAGAAACTAGTAAATCTTTTAGGGAGTCGCAGTAGTTGAATTGTGCCTTTAAACAGCCCGAGACTACTGATATGGCTCAGAGTGTGTCGCAAGAGTGGAAACTGTGCCTTTAAACAGCCAGAGACTCTTGATACGACACTAGATTCCTTATACTGGAAATACACATAGACATACATGCTAAGGCTACTGAAGGTGTCTAAATCCCACCCGACACCAACAAACCGCAAAGGAATGAACTCGTCCAAGTACAACAACAACTAAAGACAGCCACTAACTCTACGGACACGCATGTCCGAAGGACTCCGACAATGACCAAACAAAATAGCAACGTTCAGATGAACATGAGGAGGTCACACTTCGATGTTTATTTATAATCATAAATTTCATTATTATTGCAGTAAATAACCTCATATTTAACCCCATATTTATAAACAACCTCAATATATAAATAACCTCATGTTTATAATAACATCACATTTATAATTAACATCAGGTTTAAAAATAACAATATCGTCATGTTTTAAAATAACATCATGTTTAAAAATGCAATAACATCATGTCAATATATAACATATCCTCAACTATATAATAACTTCAGGCTTAAAAACAACAATATGACATCATAATTGGAATCGTTCATATATAACAACAACGTTAATTAATAAGACCATGCGTAAATATAACCAGATTTAAAGGAACATTGTACAAATATCCCATTATCCATTAATCTAATCTAAACCATTAAACATTTCATTTCATATCATTATCCATAAATAAAAATGTATAAAACATAAATAGTATTTGAATTGTTATGATGTTTATAATTTGTTTTTAGAGAATTCCCTTGAGAAAGCTAAAGAGGTTGTTCAAAATTTCGCATGTTGAGATTTTTCATTCATACAACTAAAGGTGGCCTTCATCTAGAAAATCCACACAACCAACTGATCTAGAATCTATACCAAATCTATTACTAGAAGCAATGTTGAACGAAATGCCTAAATCATATTCAAAATGTACATAATTTAGATTAGGTTTCTCAAAATTTTCAATTCCAATTCATGTGCTTAAATCTCTAAAATGCATAATTAAAAATACTTTTCTTATTTAACTGAAAAATCCCATTAACCATTAATCTAATCCAAACCATTCAAACATTCATTTCATAGTATTAAAACATTTCATTTCATAGTGTTTTAAAAACAAAACAACAATGGTCTTACGTTTCATGATTACCCTTTTTATTATAAACCTTTTTTTTTAAACTCAACAACCCAACCACTACGCTGTAATAATACTGATTGCAGTTTCTAAGGGCAATTAAAACGAACAGCTGGGAGCGCCTTTAATTAAAACGAACAGCTGTATTTTGATCTATATTTTTTGGTAAAATATAAGTTGCAGAGGGAGTGTGGTGGAGCATTAGTAACAATTATTCTGAGAAAGGTTTATAAGAAATTGATTCACAAATCAAATAATTTAATGAATTAATGATTAGGCAAGGTGGACAAAGTTAAAACCCATTTTTCCCTGCCTCTTAAAGTTAACAATTTGATACTTTCCACACACTTACTTCGCAGCATATCATGATCACAAGAGACTAAGAGAGAAACCCATCTAAAATATGTGACTTTTAAGTCTTAAATCTAGTTCGAACAAACCCAAATAGAGAAGCACAATGTTGATATTAACACATGAAATTCAATAATTATCTGAGCGTAGCTAAAAGAATAGAAGTCGGAACAGGAGGATAGCCCAACCAGTCAATGGGTTGTCATAAAAAGAATAAAAACAAACTGTAATTGAAAAACACTTTCAGCAACCAAAGCCCAAGAAAAAAAATGTGCATGATAAACAGGAAGCCGATGATGGGTTGTATATGGGATTGATCAGAGTCTAGACCTCCCAAAGTCTCGTGGCTTCCATGAATTATAGATTTTGAACTTACATTTGAACCAGATATCATATCCATGAAGATGCAATACAACAGAATAGAATTAAAAAGTTTTGGGTATATATTTACAAGCAATTTAGGAAGGAACAGATATAATATCATGAAGATGCAAATACAACCAGAACAGAATTAAAACAACAGCCCAACAATAATTAAAATGCCCAGCAATGATTACAAACGCCCAGCAATCATTAAAACGCCCAACAATAAATAAAAAATGGCTAGCAATGTTTAAAAACGCCCGACAATGATTTAAAAACGCCCGACAATGTTTAAAAATGCCCACCGGCAAATGAAAACACCCACACTAGTTAAAAACGACCACCGGCAAATGGAAAAACGCCTTCACTAAATTAAAACGGCCACCGGCAAATGAAAAACGCCCACTGAGATCTTAAACGCTCACAAAGAGGAATTCGCCCACAGCATATAAAAAAAACGCCCATAAACAATGTAAAACGCCCACCATCAATGCACATGCCCCCAGAAATCAGAATGCCCACAACAAGGTAAAAATAAAACACCCAACGAATTGAAGCACCACCAAACGAATGCAGGAAGCCAACAAATTCAAAATCTCCCAATGAAACCAACCCTGAAAACGAAATTTTCAACGGATCGAAGGATAAATAATATAAACATTTGCCAACGCTCATATAGACGAATGCCAGATCTAAACACCAGATCAAATGATCTTAGAAATCAAACCAACAAGTGCCAGAGGGAAAACCAGATCTAGTTTTACTTCTGTAAAATATCAGCAAGTGAGATTGCCAGAACCAGCATTTCAGAACATTACAATCATCTTACAGTTCCCAGCTTAATATCTAATGCATTATACTCAATAAAATAAACGAGTGTACCTATTTCCTTGTGCCTACCTCATATGTTGTCCGTGCCTCGATCGAAGTCCCGCGCTCCTTGCCGCTCTTGCTTGCTGACCGTGGAACCCTCACCGATACCTCCCAGCCAAACGCTATGGGTACTATGCTTCCCCCTTAGCCCCCCGAGCCGCAAAGGGGCCACACAAGATCGAGAAATAAGACTAGCTTCTCAGCTCACCTCCAAGGCTGAGCTACCACTCCAATACAGCTGAGAAATTCCCAACTCCTCACAAGCAAACAGTCAAGCCAAAATCCGGCAGCGTAACGTTATGCTCACCATTCATCCCCTTTCTTCCTCCTTTTCCCCTTCTTTTATAGAATTTGAGACCTACTTTCCCTAAATCATTATTAATTTAATTTTTATGAAATCCTCTAAAAATTCTCTGTTGTCCGAGTGTCACTCATCCCCAACGTTTCTCCTAAAATTATTTTCTTTGTTTAAAATATAAAAAGACTCATTTCCCTCCCGCCCCTCCTATAGTCACTCCTAGAATTTCTCCTAGGGTTCCTAGATCCCCTCTCGTGCTTTTAACAACTTTCCTAAAATGAAATTGTTGATTTTTAGTAACTCTTAATTGTTGATTCCTTTTCCTTTTACCCTATGTTCCTTACTTTCCTTTATTGGTTTTTATTACAAGTTTCCTTATTTCTAATTGTTCCTTTCCTTTACTTTTTTTTTTTTTTTTTTTTAATATATATATTTTTTTCTATATAACCCAAAAAGATAAATGCACTCATTAAATCTTTCATTGTATTTCTAAAATCCTAGCTTTTATACCCCACGCTTTAATAATTTTAAATCTTCTTTATAATTTAAAACCATGGGTTTCAATCAATTTATCTCCCTCATTTTGCTACCCCTTAAATTTTAAAGAAGACTTTAATGCACGCAGGGTTTAGTTCACGTCCTTAAGATTTTTTTTTTGAGGTCTTCTCCTGAGCTAATCAAAATTTGATCTTAGGGATGTTTTAAATTTAGGTTTAGATTGGTAGGTGACAATCAATTGAAGTTCGTTTGAAATTTCTAAAGAGCGTTAAAGGTCTCGGTCATTTAAGTGTCTCATCATCACCATCAATCACGGCGTGCCCTTAGGGATGCACCACATGCTCCAAAGTGCCACTTCGCCTCGTTTGCCTACGATGTGACATGCCCTTCAGGATGGACCACATTCTCCAAGGGTGCCACCCACTTCCTTTCGTTTTCCTTGCGTGCCCAGCCGGTATGCACCATGTGCTCTAAAGGGTGCCACTTTCGCCCGACTTATTTGTTTGTTGAACATCTAACCCACGGAGTCCAAACACTCCATTAGGTGAACTTGGCCAGGAGACTAAGGCTCCTGGGAATAAGGCCCATGTATTGCGCATAGAATCATCGTGAGGCACGTGCTTATAATGGCATCGTGGATCCTCTCAAATAGGTAATCGTTAACCCTGATTCGAGGAGCCATGGTGAGTGCTAGTAGGTTGTGGCAGGGCTGTTGTCCACACCTCTCCCTCAACCTCTCTGGAACTTCATTATTGCGACCCCTTTGCCTCTCCATATGTGGAGTGCAGTGCGACGAAGCTATCGTCGATCTGCATCATCAACCATCATGTCGAGAACATGTCAGCAACATATCATCAATCAATAAATATCATGGTAAATAAAACAACTCAAATGGCACACTCCCTGACAATCCGGTCAAAGGTTTTGTCGATACCTCTGCATCCTCAGTTAAAACCACACTTTTGACTCAAATAAACTGAGTCAATAGCATTTGTCTACATCAAGTAGTAAAACATCATGTCATCTATCGAGGAGCGCTTCACTTAATCAAGCATAAATGTATTGCTATGAGGAGAAGTCGGATCACTTTAATCAAGCATAAATGTATTACTATCAGAGAAGTCCAGATCACTTGCGAGCAAGTGTCCTCAAAGAATAAGTTTTGTAAGTGCGCCAGAGCGGGATGTTACATCCATCTCCAGCTTCTCTACCATCTCTGTAAAAACAAGATTATCTGTGCTACCACTGTCCAAGATGACCTTGCATACCCTGTCCTTGGTTTTGCAAGAAGTTCAAAAAAGTCTGGTCCTTTGGACTGAACTCTCCACCTCCTTCTCTAGTGTCAAAAGAACTTTTCGCATCATCAACGATCTTCCGCCTTCAGCATCCTCTGCCTTAACTTCTCGCCTCTGTGCCTCGGCGATGTGAGCTTCTCCACTTTCTTTATTTTTATCTGGACACTCATAAGACTTGTTCCCATTCTTTCCACATGTGAAGCATGTTATTACTCCACCTCTTCCTCTTCCTCTACCTCTAGTACGAGGAAAAGAGTTATTGTCAGCATAATCTCCTCTATGTTCAGTATGTTTTCCTCTTTGTTCAGGATATTTCTCTCGCTGTGAGGTTCCACCCCTCCCAGTTCGAGTCTGAGGTTTCTTCCAGCCCTCCTTGGGCTTCTGATATTTATCTTGGGCAACTGATTTTCCCCTAGGCTGATTTCCGCCTCAACCTCTTTGACCTTGCTTTCAACTCAACTTCTCTTCAACTTTTAGAGCCATCGGATAAGCATCTTCTACCATTCGGATGGTTACCATGCTCATCTCATCCTGAATATCATATCTCAGGCCATTCATGTATCTGGAAACTTTTTTATCATCGCTCTCCCGATGACCTACCCTGATGTTCATCTTGTAGAATTCTTCAGTGTATTCTTTCATTGTCATCAACTTTTGTCTTAGGTTCTGCATTCTCCTTAACAGAGTGATTTGGTAATCTCTGGGGATGAATTTCTCCTTCATCTTTGCAATCATTCTATCCCAACTTTTGTTCTTCTGCTTGACTTTGCAGTGTCTATCAGCTTGTAGTTCATTCCACCACAATGATGCATGTCCTCTCAATCTTGTGACATCATGTTTGAATTTCTTGTCTTCCTCGACATCTTCATAGTCAAAGTATGTGTCTAGAGCTCTAATCCATTCTAGAAGATCCTCTGCATCCAAGTTTCCCTCATAAACTGGAATGTCCATCTTCTCTCTTGCCCCAATTCTTGCAATAGATCTAATCAAACGTTTGTTTGTTGCATCTTCAACTGCAACTTCTTCCTCATGTTCATCCTCAATTTCACTTTCAGAATCACTAAGATCCCCGGCACTTACTGTATGTCTCTGTGCTGTCTCCATGTCTTCGAGTCTAGCTCGTAGATAACACATTTCTTTTTCCATGGCTGGATCAGTCATCTGCCTACCTCTTCTTCTCGGTATTTCCCTATCCTCTGGTGGATCGGGTGTTTTCCTGTCCCTTCTCCTTGGTGGCATGGTGAAATCTATTTTCTTCTCTGCTATAGAAAGAAAAGAACCTTTCTATCCTCTGATACCAAGTTGATACTGATGCACACTCCCTCCACAAACTGCAGGTTAGAAGGTCCACGTCACCACAGGATCTTTCCCTTAACACTGGTCGAAGAGATTCATAATGGTTCTTCTATTTCCCTTTCAGGAAATATGCACCCACAGTCAATTTCAAGAATTCCCCCTTTTTGCTTCGGGAAATCAGACTTCGCACTTTTGCGAATCCGTTGGTCATGCACTTATCTTTCAGATTCCCGAAACCCGAAAACCGTCAACGCTGACCCATCCCCTTCCTTTTTCAGACTTTCCTCTATCGCGATTTCGGCGGTCACGTTGTCAAGCAACTTGTTCCCCCGATTCCTGAAACCCAATGTTACGAAACTCCGATACACTCACGAGCTTTGACTTTTCAACGCCCCCTATACTCCATCGGGACTTCGGACTTCGTTATATTGTGAATCTTAATGCAATGAGTTCGGAACTTCACTCCGCGAAACTCCGAAATGGTCAGTGGAGTTTGAATCCGTGTCAATAGTGCGCCACCTGTCCACTCACGGACTCCTTTGTGGCCCACACAAATCCTTGTAGCTTTTCGGGGCTTCACAGTTCGTGATTTCGCGATTCTCGTTGCAAAGTTTTGGGGATTTCAATCCACGAAAACCCGATGTAGAAACCCACGTGTAAATCCAATGACCCTTATGGCTTGAATCTACGGTCCTACTCCTCCTGAGCTTAGAACCTTTCAGGAATACTCGTCATATCTCCCCTGCACTCCTTGCGGAAGACTTTCAAACACTTCCAAGTGTTGAAATCCCTCGAATCTGCGCACACCTGCAGCAGTAGTCTCTCAATACTTCACTCAGGTTCGCAACCCTGAGGCTTCACTCGGCCTGCGCACTCCTTACACGGCTCCTGTGCCCAACTACACTTTTGTGGAAATGAGAACAAAAGCTTCCTCTCCTGAGTTTCCAGAGATAAACTTCTGAACACCGTGTCGACGCACTCCTTGCGGACAATTCAACTGCACTCCTTGCAGGAACTCTTGCTCAGATAGAGAAACAATTGAAACTCATTCCTCTCCTCTTTCCTCTCAGATTTCAAACATTCAACAGGAAATCATTCATACATAGCATAAAAGCAATTGCATGACAGAAAGAGTAAAACATTCATGAGCATAACATTCAAAGATGCATGCACAGAGAATATATGAACACCATGAGTTTGAATCACAACTTTCTTGTATTAATTCAGAACTTCTGTACATGGATTCTACTACACATCTCTCTGCTTCTCTTCTACGCTCTCTCTGATAATGCTACAATACACAAGGAGGGTGTCTATATCTCATTTCCCTCTTGTGCTATAAAACTGTCTAATCTAACATTAAATTCTATCTACTTGCATTAACTACTATAAATCCCTTCTACCTACTAAGGAGGAGAGAAAATCACTCAAGGTCCATTTACATTATACAAATGCACCTCCTCTTAATGGCTTCATTTAAGATCACGCAATAACTTCAAGGTGATTTCAAAATTTGTGCTGGGCGCTTTTCCAGCTGTCTGTTGTCTCCGCGCTGACTCACTTGAGATGCTCCTGCATCAAATGACATCCCTGTCGAGGCTATGGACGCTTGCTCACAGCAGTGGCTTTGTCAACGGTATTGAAGTTATTTTATAAACATTGTGATTCTTTGATTAAGACATTATTTCAGTTTATAATCCCCTGCAAAGAAAATTCTATTGTCTCGTTATAACATTGATCTTATCCTAATACCATATGATCTCAAGGTGAATTTATTTCAGGGAGATTAAATCCTTTTATTAGTCTTATTTTTTTCTTCCTGAGATGAAATATTACCAGATCAGAGATAACTGCTTCACCCAGTAAGTCGCCATTTGTTGGGCCCCAACAACTCCCCTTAAATTTTTACAAAATTTAAAGGGCCCCCATTAGAATCTTGATAATTATAATGAGCTACATAATCATCATTTTCAAATAGTTCCATACCTTGGCTTGATTTGAGACAAACTTAAGACATTCACCATAGTATGAAACATTCATTACAAGAGTATATGTCAAAATTTAGAGACGAGCATAGAAATCTCAATTTAAACAAAAACGTTAATTTTTATCAACTCTTTACTTTCGTTTAAATTATGATTATGTGTTCTTTCTTTTGCTCATTAACAAGTTTGACTATTTTGAATAATGGGTTCAATACTTCATCAAATAATATCTTGGTTTATTTCTCATTTTCACANTGTAAAAAAAACAAAATTAATATTTTTCTCTTCTCCATTAACTTGAATCATCTAGAATTTTAAGATCATATTTGAAAGGAAATTATAAACAATGTTTGTTTAGAAATTATAGTTAGTTTAAATTCATTTTTTATTTTATTGTTCTAGATTTTGTTTTATTCACAATTTTTATGTTATTAATTTTTACTTTATTAATTTAGGTTTCTTTTTGTTTTACATGTTTCTATTATCAAATATTTGATACAAATATTATCATGGCTTGATTTTATTACCCAAATACGTTCAAGATGATTGATCCAAAAATAATATTGGATTGCTACAAATAATTTTATGAGCAACAACAGATAACATTTGGAAAGGCGTCAAGATCAGACAGACAATTTTGTAGGACTGATTGCATCCAAACCGTGAGGAATTTGAAGAAACGGTTGAAAACCCATTTCCCAAATGGACCCATTTACCTTCCACCTAGAAAATTTTCCAAAGAAATTCATGATTTGAGAGATATTGATGTCTCTTTACGAAACAAATTTCAAGTGGTGAAAATTATTAGTGACACCAAGACTGTTCACTCATTGTATAAATATATGAGAAATTTCAGAGCCATGAGGCTAGAAAAATTGGAGAGGAGGATTTTTATCCTTTCTCTTTTGTATATTATTTATTTTTTAAACTTTTTTTTCTTTTCAAATGGAGTAACGGATGGCTGGAATCTTTGGGAGAATGGACGAGTGTTTTCAAAGAAAAATATGGAATTCCAGGTTGTTTAACGGCTTTTGTCCTGTGAGTGAAATGGTTTTATTTTCATTATAATATCTTCATATTATTTGAATAATTGATTATGCATTGATTTAAATTAGCTTTAGTGTATTTTATCAATACATGGTTAATTGTGATTATTTTTATATTAATTTTTTCAATCTTTAAGAGTATATTATCCAAAAAACAAAATCTTCCAGTACTACAATATGGGCATGTGATTTTGAGAAAAAATATGGAAAAACAATTCATCTTTGGCTTTAGACTTGTGTGATGCTTGTTCAATTTCGTTCTTTCATTACTGTTGTATTATGAGAATATTATTATGGTTGATTTTAGCTTTAGCTTGTCATCATATGATATTTTCATACTGTTAAATGTTATATGTTGTCCATTATTTCTTATTCCATTTTTTATGTATGTTTGATATATCATTTGATCATTTTTGAATGTATTCTTAATGCTAAATGTTGGATAAAATCAATATTCAAATCTGCGTTTTCTCTCATTATTAAATATTGATCATCTTAAGATCACAAGATTTTTTAATTAGATGTTTTTATGTTGTTATGAATTTACTCCAATATCATATACTTCTTTGAATGTAATCTGGAAGTGTCAGTATTGTTTTGTTATAGGTTTCCCTTAACAATAGTAGAGGCAGGAGATCATACAACACAGGAAGATAAACTGAGTTGATTGGTCAGTTAAAGGTTAGTAGATGCATTCTTTTCTTTTATTTAAAATTGTTTATGAATGAAACAATGATTACATTAATTAGCTTTTACTTTTTTTGTGCCATTGTTTCAAACGTATTCATTTAGTATTTATATCTTTAATATCTTTAAAAAAATAACAAAAATAAGTGTTGTTCATATTTGATTCAAAAACCTTATCAAACAATCATTTTCGCAAGATTTCATGCAAACCTTGTAACTTGTATATATATTGTTTATATTCACATTTCTTTTTAATAAACATAAATCAGTAATATATCATTTGTTATAATCATAGATTTTAGATTAGTTTCATTTCTTTTATTATTTTTAGGACTTTAGTTGACCATTGGAGCCATTAAACCTATCACAATAGGTTACACTAAAGGGCTTGGGTTATTTAGACAACTCTGGACCGTACTCGTTCTTCCAGTTGACGGATGGTCATTTTCACTCGTCAACAAAACGGGGATATCAGATATCACATAATCTACAACACTGTTATCTAACCCGTGAATACAATTCATCTGGTTGGAGTTTGGCCACTTCATTACTCCATTGAAAATTATTAGGTATTGAGAGTTGCAGAGCTTGACCATGAGCATTGTCTTGAAGAGGATGACTTACAGTTGAAGAGGAAGGATGAGCTCCAACAACCACATAATTCCATGAAGAATGGACGTTAAAGAGGCATAAGGCAAAGACCGTGGGGAAAATGGGTCGTAGAGATTTGAAATCCAAAGAAGGAAACTAGAGTATGGTTGGGAAATTTTGACACGATGGAAGATGGAGCAAGAGCATATGACGATGTTTCTTTAAAGTTTCGAGGGGAAAAGGCCAATTTGAATTTCCAAGAAAGAGTCAACCTCGGGGATGAGGATAATCTTGATATTAACATCGTGAAGGAGGAAAACACATTCAATTTGTACCCAAAAATGGGTTCATGATAAACCACTTTTATAAAGTGGGTCGCGCAAATGGGTTCATGATCATTAAAGGATATCTACTTGCTCGACATTATTAATTGTGCCTCCGAAAAGGGCTTTGTTTTGGGCTGTGTCCAATCCATAAAAACTGTATATAACATGTGAACTAAATTTTTTATATATACAACTATGAATTAGACCCGATATCAACAATTTTAATGATGGCTTCCAATACTGGTTTAGAATATCGAATATGGTTTCCAACATAGTTCAGAATGAAGAATAACAATATCGAAATATGGTTTCCAATACCGTTCAGAATGAATAATAATGTGAGGTTTTTAAGTGTAAGCTAGGATCCGAATGAAGAAGTGTAATCTTAGGGTTTAATGAGGTTTCAAAAAATAAAAAATGCCAAGGAAGCAAATGCTTCGTTGCATGGATGAGGGCTGACCATTAAAGAGAGGCGTGAGCCAACATGCATCCATATCAAACTGTAAAAACTAAATCAATCATCGCTAAACCTAAATCATATCAAATATAAAACTCATGAAATAAAACCGTAAAACCTAAATCCCTCATAAGTAAACCTAAATCATATCAAACATAAAACTCATGAAGTAAAACCATAAAACCTAAATCCCTCATCACTAAACCTAAATCATATCAAATATAAAACTCAGAACATAAAACATTAAAACCTAAATTCCTCATAAGTTAACCTAAATCATATCGAAGATACAAATAATAAGTGAGAGGATGCATGCTGAATTAATTAATTAATTAATAAATCATAAGTTAACCTAAATTTTACCTCCTAGTGCTTGATTCTTTTCTCACTTAATTATTTGCTCACTTAGTATTCTTCCCACTCCAATATGCTAATAATACTGATCATTGATTGTTCTTCAATGAATCAAATCGGTCCACAACCATTTAGAATAGCAATATCTCTAGATTGTGCTCCAATGACTTTAACCTGGTAGTAAATATTGTATATGTAATTATATGATCACAAAAAGGCCACAGTTCACATCCCTTAAAAACTAACGCACAATACGAATATGATACGTGTAATTCGTGGTAGTAAGGTTGAGGTAATGTTTGTTAATAATCTAAACGTGTCAAGAAAAAGAATAAAATGGTTGTGTAGATATTAATCCTTTTTAATTATGTGAAGTTGACAATTATATAGTTAGATAGTCATATATTAAAATGATTAGTTAAATGTGAAAAAGTAAATAGGTTAATGGATGTATTTATAAATGCAAGGAAGTTATGAGTATTAAATCTCATTCATTGATTTGGGAGGCCTAAGAAGAATATGCCAGTATTTTCAATTGCTAGTCATAATATTAGGATTTAGAATTAAAAGATCATTAATTGTGTCCATTTCCAATAGGTGTATTCCTATCTTCACTTTCACTTGCATTACCTATCAAGATAAGCCAACTACATAATTTAATATAAAATATATTAATTGTGTATATTCTCATTTTCAAGAGATTAAGTATCAACATATACCGATTAGATAGTTTAATATAAAATATATTAATTATATATATTTAGATGAACAGGGTTTATATTCACATCAAAATCATTAAGAGAGGATATTGTCACATGAGTTTGATGTTAGATATTATATTAAACATTAAGAAAAATTAAATCCATCTCAATTAAAAATAATATAATAAAAATAAAAATAAAGTCTACTCATTTAAATAAAATGATTAAAACAAATTACACTTTAATAAATTTGATCTCTTTAAATGCTTTGTAGATATGTTTTGAAATTAATTTATATTAATTATAATATTAACTTTTTAATTTATTATACTTTTGAAAAAAAATTCTAATATATAAATATAATTTTAATTATGATAGATTGGCTTGTATGTATTCCCCTCAATAATAAGGACCAAGTCGAACTATGAAAATTGGCTTCAATAAAACTTGAAACCATGAAATTTTCATTGTTTCAACCCATCCCTTCATAATTTTGGGCAATAAACTAATGATAATATCACAAATGAGTCTTAAGTCAAGTGTATTTATAAACAATCCAAATAGGACATCCTCCCAAGAGACGTTATATACCAAAAATCCAATACGATCGAATGTTCCTACTATGGTTTGTTTTATTCTTGGGTTCATGGCGTTCCCGTGGACATCAATCTATCATTCTCATGGAAGTAGGCCTTACCTTGCATTGAAATTTCATGAGAGCCAGGTCATCTCTATAGAGGGAAGTCGTGTTTGAAGACGAATTCCCTGGTTTTAAATTCAACAGATGAATGCCAACGGAATCCAAATTCCTTATAATTTACTTTGGCATTAACCGGCTAAAATTAATAGCATAAGCTGAGCGTCGCTATGGTGCCTGCCGCCTAATATAACTGCTTTCACAAACATGTATGTATTGGGCAAGAGAATGACTAGGTTAGAGGCACTTCAATACGCCTCATTTTAGTCGAAGTTTCTACGCTTCAACGCGGCATTTCCGGAAGTCTCTGCGATAATTTCCAATTGTGTAAAAAATGAATTTTGAACTCCGTGCAATTTTCTTCACAGCAAAAATCCAATACGATAGTATTTTCCTACTATGGTTTGTTTGGTTATTTGGTTCATGGCGTTACCGTTAGTGTCTGCATCAATCTGTCATTCTCATTGAAGTAGGCCTTACCTTGAATTGAAATTTCATGAGAGCCAAGCCATCTTTGTAGAGGGAAGTCGTATTTGAAGAGGAATCTCCATGAAGTTTTAGAATACTCTATGGCGCCCGCCGCCCAATATAGCATTCACAGGCTATGGCGCCCGCCGCCCAATATAGCTGCTTTCACAAAAATGTATGTATTAGCCAAGATAATGGCCAGGTTAGAGGCAGGTCATTACGCTTCAATTTCGTCCAAGTTTCCACTGTCAACTACCTTAGTTTAGTCATAAGATTTTATTGAAAATCAGTAAAACGATTCAAGACGGGCATGGCCGGCTTGCCCGTCCAGACGCTTTCCCTCCGGTTCTGCGTCGTGGACAGGAACCTGCCGCCCGCGTTCGTTTTCACCTTTCACCTATTCTTCGCTAAGTTTAATTCTTCGATTCCCTGCCACAGCTCGCTCGATAGAACATAATAAATACACTCATGATTCATTAGAAGCATCTCTAATGTTTTTCGTAGAAATTTTACATTTTTTTTCATACCAAGGGTTGTTCATTCTATTATTCTTTTTATATGACACCTCCATAGAAAACTTGTTAATAGAAGTGGAAATGGTTATTGTAAAATTATGATAGAGTTTTTCAATGTTGTTCTTATAAGTTAAGATATTTAATTTACTATTTAAATCTTTTAAGAAAATGTCAACTTCACTTTTGTCAAAGCACAGATTTTTTTGATTATCAGAATTCTCTTCAATGACGCTCCTATGAGTGGAAAAGTTTAGAGTTAGGGTTAAAGGTTTATGATCAAAGTGAGGCTCATAGTCATTTAAGAGGTCAAAAGTTGTTATTTGGTTCGAAATGGGGATATCAAATATCACATAATCTACAACACTACTAAGTAGCCCATAAATACAAGTTATTTGGTTGGAGTTTGGCCACTTCATTACTCCATTGCAAATTATTGGGTCTTGAGAATTGCAGAGCTTACCCACCAACAATGTTTTGAAAAAAATGACTTAAAGTCAAAAAAAAAAAGAACTGCCACATAATTCCACGAAAAAGGGACGTTACAGAGCGTAAGGCAAAGACCATGGGAAAATGGGCCGCAAAGATTCGAAATCCAAAGAAGGAAACTCGAGTATGGCTGGGAAATTTTGACACTATGGAAGATGGACCGAGAGCATAGCACGACGTTGCTTTAAAATTTCGAGGGGTAAGGGCCAAATTGAATTTCCAAGAAAGATTCAACCTCCGGGATATGGATAATATTGATATTAACATCATGAACGAGGAAAACACATTCAATTTGCACCCAAAAATGGGTTCATGATAAATCACTTTTATAAAGTGGGTCGTGCAAATGGGTTCATGATCAATAAACGATATCTACTTGCTCGACATTATCAATTGTGGCTCCGAAAAGGGCTTTGTTTTGGGCTGTGTCCAGTCCATAAAAACTGTGTATATAACATGTGAACTAAAACTTTTATATATACAACTATGAATTAGACCCGATATCAACAATTTTAATGATATTTTTTTTTATGATGGCTTCCAATACTGGTTTACAATATCGAATATGGTTTTCAAAACAGTTCGGAATGAAGAATAACAATATGGAATATGGTTTCCACTACAGTTTGGAATGAAGAATAATTCGAGGGTGTTAAGTGTAGGCTAGGATCCGAATGAAGAAGTGTAATCTTAGGAAGTGTAATCTTAGGGCTTAATAAGGTTTAAAAAAAATAAAAAATGCCAGGGAAGCAAATGCTTCATTGCATGGATGTGGAATCATAGAAAATCGTAAAACCTAAATCCATCATCACTAAACCTAAATCATATTAAATATAAAACTTATGAAATAAAACCTTAATATCTAAATCCCTCATCAGTAAACCTAAATCATATCAAATATAAAATTCACCATAAAACCTAAGTTTCTCATTAGAAAACCTAAATCATATCAAATATAAAACTCATAAAATAAAACGGTAAAACCTAAATCCCTCGTTAATAAACCTAAATCTTATCAAATATAAAACTCGAAACATAAAAAGTAAAACCTAAATCCCTCATAATTTAACTTAAATCCTATCAAAGATACAAATCATAGATGAGAGGATGCATCTACTGGAAATTTAGATTAGAGTCACTTTGATTCCTCTACCAAAAATTTGATATTTATGTTTGATGTGTTTACTTTATATTACAATACATCACATTTCAATGTAATTTATGTTCAGGGGAAATCAATTTCAAAAATTTTACCTCATAGTGCTTGATTCTTTTCTCATTTAATTCTTTGCTCACTAAATATTTTTCCCACTCTAATATGCTAATAATAGAGATCATTGATTGTACTTCAATTAATCAAATCTATCCACAACCATTTACAATAGCAGTATCTCTAGATTGTGCTCCAATGCATCTAATTACGTCTGCAACCACAACCATTTACAATAGCAATGTCTCTAGATTGTGCTTCAATGCATCCGATTAGGTCTCCAACCGTTTACCATAATAGTATGGATATTGTATGTGTATGTATATGATCAAAAAAAGGTGGCCATAATATGAAAGACCAACCTGTAATAACTTTAATGTCTAAACCTCCATAAAAAGAATAAAAAAGTTATAAATATGCAAGTATCTTCAATTGCTAGCCATAAAATTATTATTAATATTATTTCACTTCCACTTGCATTATCTATCAAGATAGGCCAACTACATAGTTTAATATAAAATATATTAATAGTGTATATTCTCATTTTGATTAAGTATCAACATATAAAATATATTAATTATATATATCTAGATGGGCATGGTTTATATTCACATCAAAATCACTGAGGAGATATTATCACATTAGTTTGATGTTAAATTTTACATTAAATATTAAGAAAAATTAAATCCATCTCAATTAAAAAAAGTATAACAATAATAAAAATAAGATAAAAGAAAAATACACTTTAATAAATTTGATCCCTTTAAATGCTTTATAGATCCCTTTTTAGATGTATTTAGACTAATTATAATGTTAACCTTTTAACTTATTCAAACTATGATAGTTAGATAAGTTTCTCAGTGTATAAATATAATTTTAATAAAAACCAAATAATTTCCTTATCTTTCTTAATATTTGTATCAACCAAATTTAATCTTAATAAATTTTAATTACCATGATCATTTTAAGTTTATATAAAAAAATTATCTATGTTCTTCTGTTTACACATTTCTTAGAAATTTGGAAGTGGTTTTCAAAGTGCAATCCTATATTGCTTTAGCGTGGAGTCATTTTAAAAAAAGGAATAGCAATTATGTTTTTAATTGGTAAAGAAAAGAAACATAAAATGATATAGCGTGTAGTGATTTCAAAAAAAAAAAAACCTACGAATTCTCTGATTAAAGATATGAAATTGTGAGTTTCTGATATAGAAAATTCACAATAAACGCTGACCTTTCTTTTACTAAAAAGCTGACCTTCCTTTTACTAAATTTATGTGTACAACAAAATTGTAAGTTTCTGATATAGAAAATTGACAATAAAAGCTGAGCTTCGTTTTACTCAATCTACATTTACATCAATCTACATTTACAACAGCCTTAAATCAAAATAGCCTTTCTAAATTTACAACAGCGTTAAATCAAAATAGCCTTTATAAATTCGACTGTTGAGTAAAAACAATTGAATGATATATTCAAAATATTTAAAAAAATTTACATCTACAACAAAGTTGACATCAAAATTACCTCCCTAAATTAACAATGGGGTAGAAAAAATTGAATGTATTGCGATTCTAAATTAACCATTGGTGGTAAAATTCAATGTATTCACGTTGACAGCGATCAATGGCCGGCTCACGGGCTTGGAGTTGAACCCAGCTTGCGTTTATTCTTCTTTTCCTACTGGACGTGATCATCTCCGTGGCTGTGATGGGATTTGACGATGTCGCTGTGAGAATTCGGCCGGATCATCTGCATGTGACCGACCCCGGGGCTATTACTGGATGTCTCTAGAGCCGCTGTTCGGTTACCATCGAATTTACTTTAGGACTGGGTCCGGACGGTGTTACTGCGCCTTTCTGTAGTAAATTGAATACGCCTGATTTTTGGGCCGATCCAAGAGACTGGGGCTTGTTGGTCTTTTGAGAACTCGGCCTAACGATACCTTGTTCTTGTTGGTGGCACTCTTTGACGACGAGAATCTCTAGGGGTTTATCATCTCTTGATCACACACGACAGCATCTTTCTCGACATGACCGTAGGGAGTGTGTAAGGTGGAGCCATTATCGATAAAGAATTTTATAGTGTAGGAAAAGGGACATAGTGTCATTAGTAGAGATCCTTACTCGAGAGAAAAAAAAAATAGAAATTTATCAAATTCACTAGGACATTGGAAGGAAGTTATACTTTCATTTTATTGATGGAATATTTTTAGCATGAAGTTTTATCTTAAGGGTCATGGCCATTTTAAGTCTAAATTGATTGTCAAATCTTATAAAAAAATTTTTTGAAAGAATGAATATAAAAAATTGATTTTTTTTTTTTATAGAACACCTATAAGTTGAGTGTTTTTATAGAATACCCATAACTTCTTAATAAAAACATTAATTGATTCTCTCACCCTCTTATCATCCTTAACACTAGCTATTAATCGCTTGGCTTGTAGGAATTACCCTAAATTATGATGGGTTGGCTTGTATGAATTTCCCTCAATAATGATGACTAGGTGGAACTATAAAAATCGGCTTCAATAAAACTTGAAACTTTGAAATTTTCATAGTTTCAACCCATCCCATCATGATTTTGGACAATCAACTAATGATAATATCACAAATGAAGCTTAAGTCAAATGTAGTTATAAACAATCCAAATAGGACATCCTCCCAAGAAACGTTATATGTCCACATAAGTAAAAAGCACACAAAAAGAAATGGTTTTAGTTGAATGTCCCAAGAGACATTATATGTCCACTTAAGTAAAGAACACACAAAAAAGATGGTTTTAGTTGAATCTCAGGATTACACCATTCTCAACAAAGAACACCCAACATAAACCATTATAAATAGCTTCAACCATGCTAAGTTAATGTTCTTTCATTTTTGAAGTTTTTGTTTTTTAAATTTGTTTGGAATCATCATAAAACATACTTTCTCTATCTTGTTATAGACTTTTTGAAATAAACACATCTTCCCAAAAATCATTTACCACCATTTTAAGTATCTTATATTACTATATCTTACAATCTTTTTCATTAATTAATTTTTTAATACAACTTAACTTTTTACATTTAGTCTCCATATTGTACTTGTATTCTCACTCCATGTTATTTCATTTCATTCTAAATCCACTTTAAATATTATATATTGTACTTGTATTCTCACTCCATGTTATTTCATTTCATTCTAAATCCACTTTAAATATTATATTTGAGATTATCATTTACCACCATTTTAAACATCTTATATTACAATATTTTTCATTATTTAATTTTTTAATACAACTTTATTTTTTATTTTTTACACTCTAATCATCATATTATACTTGTAATCTCAGTACATGTTATTTTATTTCATTCTAAATCCACTTTAAATATTATATTTGATATTATCGAAACTCATGGGTCTAGAGCGTATCATTCTTCTTTTTTGTTTTCGTGCAAGGTACAACGAGTTATAAACTAACAAAAGAAAAAACACTCGGATTCAACTCTCGTGTTTCCCAACGCCGTGGGACATGAATACCTCTCAAATATACAATCATTTCAAAATGCATACTCAAAATACCCACAATAATATGGCAAAAATGTTTCTTTGTTACACCGAGGGTTTAGTGCTTAATAAGTTTTTTATGGACATGATTAAATATGTCTAGAATATTCTTAGTAGTCACACAAAATAAATGGTTGTGATTTCAATCATTAACTTTCTAGCTATTATAAAGACATTTTTTTACATTTACCTAATCATATTTAAAAATTACTTTGATAGCTAACTGATTGCCACTTAAGTGATTGACAGAAATTAAAATATTAACACTAGATAAATGAAGCTCAACCGTTTATTTGTTAATCAATAATAAAATTTAATATATTCTTTTAAGAATTTGTTTCATCTTATCAACCTTTCGGCGTTCACCAACAGCTATTTAGTAGCTGTTGTGCTAGTTTTATTACAATTACAATACAAAACATCTGGAAAAAAATGTTCTGAAAAGATAGGATGACACACAACCATTTATTTCAATAATCTACTCTTATTCTATGATGTCATGCAAAGACTAATGGCTCCAAGGCGTTGCATCTTTTTCTATGCCAGGTCGCCTTCTCAGTTGGACCTCCTCCTATTTATTGTTTTCCAGCTTTAAGTGTCCTTGTAGCCTTCATTGTTCTTCAGCTGCACGCTTCGTTCCATAACTGCTACAAGTACTTACGATAGTCGACATTTTTGGAATCTCAACCTTCTCCCTTAATACTCCACCCTAATTTGCTCATTAGGGTGCCTATTCCATAACTTGGAATTTCATGCCTATGTGCCCTTTCTTCCATTTTCTTAGTTTCTTCCATTTGCTTAGTTCATGGTTAAATTCCAATTCTCTTCAATTTCGATGTCATTATTTTTTGACACAATTTACTATTATCATGTTAGAATCTAACATTAAAGATTGGTTTAGATTTGTTAGATCCAATTAATTATGAAAAATATTTTCCAATTATCAAATTTGTATGTGATTGAGAGATTTCCTCATAAATTTGTTTTTAAGAAAACTTCATTATATTAAGAATACCATCACCATTGTTTGAGTAATAAACCTTAAAAACACTACGGGTTTCAAACTTAGGAGGGACTTCCCATCAATGAGATCGATCCAAGACCATCATAATGAATAACATGAATGGGCTTAGCAATACAAATTGTTTGAATATTAAACTTTAAAAACACTACGAATTTCAAACGGAAGAGACATTGCTAGCCTATAGGGTACAAGTCAAGCTTTCTCCAAGCAAGCCACAATATCTTCCGGCGAGATTTTCCCGCACAATATCTTGTGGCGATATTTTCCCACTTTCCAAAGCTTCAGTGATATTCTCTTGGGTTTTATGTCACGAACACCTTTTTCACAAATCTTAAATTTTGTTTTTTATCTTTTATTGTATTAGTCCCTGTTGAAGGCCAGGACTCGGCAGGACTCTTGCAATCGATTTAACGTTGACCATGAATTACTTAAACTTTGATTAAAAATATTCTTCCCGCTCTTACATAGGAAAAAAAAAACTAATTATTTTATCAATGTTTAAATTACTTTTATACCAAATACCAAATGCTATTGGCTGACATATTTGGTGTCTTATTGTCGGCCGAGTGGATGTAATTTTTTCAACCTAAAGTCTGGATGTAATTTTTTCAACCTAAAGTAAGGCGGCAGAATCCGAAGTCTTATATTTTATTTTCCCCTCCTTTACATTCTTATATAACCTATATAAGCTAAGTTTTAAGTTTTGATAATAACTGACTATGTTGCTTTAAATTTTCTACAATGATTTATGTCAGTTATATTAAAATTTCACTGACAACTGAAAATAATGATTTCACTGACAAATGATGATCATGATGCTTCGAAAATGTTGACAACTCTGTTTCCACCACCTACACAACTCTGTAGGCAATCGCCTAACACCTCGTCTAACACTGCCTTCACAAGAGGACCTCAACATTATTCATGACCATGGTGTACAAATCAGAATTTCCAATTAGTGAGTTGGAGGAACAAATCCATACTAGAGAAAATGGAAGAACCCTTTTGATGGAGGAACCACACTAAGCAATTGAGGAACCACAGTGTGCTATGCGATTGTAAGTTATTCTCAAATCTTCGTTTTTGTTTACTCTATATCAAAAAATTGAATTTAACTTACCAGTGAAAGTGGAGTTCCTTCAAGGCCTGCAACATCAATGGACTTGTTAAAGGGCCCACCATCACCAATCCGTTCTTATCCTGCTCTGCATCAGGAGACTGCTTGATAAAACAAAATTCTAGATAGGACTTACAAGGAAAACACCAACAGGAAAGTTTGTTGCCAGACTGCAACACATAGGGATGGAATTCATAAAGATAGTGTTTCCAAACATGACCAGTGCCTATTGTTAAGAGTTGTAATCTCGTTAGTTAGTAAAAGCTAGTTTACAGTTACAGTTGGTTACGTTCAGAAACCGTATAACTGTTTGCTATTATTATTTATAAAGTTCAATATGAAATCAATAAGCTATGCGTTCATTTCCAATATCATTCCAAGGTTTTCTTCTTCTTTTATTATTGTTTTCATGGTATTAGAGCGTGAGGTTGGGAGTAGTGAGTCGATAGATCTTGAAGAATCCCTTTTGAATGCTATTTATGCAGTGTCTTTGTCCGCTCCTGTCTGCGTGTTGGTGTGTGCCCTCTCCCAGAAGATTGTTCGTTGTTGTCTGCACGCTGGTGTGCACCCTCTCCTAGAAGATTGTTTGTTGTTGTCTGCACACTGGTGTGTGCCCTCTCCCAGAAGGTTGTTCGTTGTTGTTTGCGCATTGGTGTGCGTCCTCTCTCCCAGAAGGCTATTGTTCGTAAGGGTTGATTACCCTGTTGAATATTATTGTTATTCAAAAGATTTTTATCTATTTTTTTTGCCAGCTATCTTGTTGTTCAAATGTTGCCCAGCTATCTTGCTATTCAAACTCATTTTTCATCAAAGTATTTCGAGTTTGGTTCTTTGATATTTGAAAAGTGATTTTATACCATTGGGGTTTTTGGAGTTATATTTCATTGTGGCTGGTATTTTGGAATTAGAAAAATAATGTCTAGTTCTTGGTCAATTCAAGCACCAACTTTGGTTGGTTCCAATTATGATTTTTGGAGTGAGAAGGTGAAAGCCATTTTGCAAGGTCAAGGATGTTGGGATTGTGTCGAAACAGGGTTCATAGAACCTTATGCAAATTTTGTTGCAGCTATGATTGTTGTTCAAAGAAAAACATTAGAAGAACTTAAGAAAAAAGAAGGAAAAGTCAAATCATATATTTTAGTTTCATTAGATGATTCTATATTTCCTAAAATTATTGGTGTCAAGACTACTAAAGAAGCATGGGATATTCTTAAGTTATCTTATAAGGGTAATGATAAAGTGAAAACTATAAGACTCCAAACCCTTAGAACTCAATTTGAAAACCTCAAGATGAGTGAATCAGAAAGTGTTGATCAGTTTATGACTAAAGTGATGGGTATTATTAATCAACTTAGGATTAATGGCGAAAAAGAACTCACAGACCAAAGAGTTGTTAGTAATGAGAAGTGGGAAGATGTATGCATGTAATATTTCTAATGTGACTGAAACTGAGTTATGGCATTATCGTTATGGTCATTTACAATTCAAAAGTATGAGTTTGTTACAAAGACAGTCTATGGTGACATGATTGCCTCCTTCGATTAATGAGATTCCTTCTTGTGAAAGTTGCATAGTAGGAAAACACCAGCGAGATAGTTTTCCGTCATCCTCTTATAGATCCAAAGAGTGCTTAGAGTTAGTTCACACAGACTTATGTGGACCTATGCAAAATCAGTCGATTGGTGGAAGTTGTTATTTTCTGACATTTATTGATGATTGTAGCAGGAAAGTTTGGGTCTATTTTCTCAAACAAAAATCCGAGACTTTCACTCGATTCAAAGAATTCAAGGATGAAGCAGAGAAAAAAAGTGGCAGATTTGTCAAAGTTTTGAGATCTGATGGAGGAGGTGAATATGACTCAAGAGAGTTTGTTGATTTTTGTAAACATCATGGTATTAAAAAGAAAACGACTACTAGATATACTCCACAACAAAATGGAGTGGCAGAAAGAAAGAATTGCACCATCATGAACATGGCCAGGAGTTTACTTACAGCAAGAAAAATATCCAAAGATTATTGGGTTGAAGCAGTTTCATGTTCAATTTACATACTTAACAGATCACCAACTGCCAGTGTTCAAGGTAAAGTATCTGAAGAAAAATGGAGTGGATCTAAGGTAAATGTTTCTCATTTAAAAAAATTCGGTTGTGTTTCTTTTGCTCATGTTCTTGAAGAGCTAAGAAAGAAGCTTGATGATAGAAGTGAGAAGTACATTTTTATTGGCTATAGTGAACAATCGAAAGCATACAGATTATACAATCTTATTACTAAGAAATTTCTAGTAAGTAGAGATGTTAAGTTTATGGAAGATAAATCATGGGATGAAATGGAAAACAATACTTCTCACAATCCTTCTCTTGAGTTAGATGAACATCAAGCACCTACAAAGAAAGATGAAAATCAAG
>SNQJ01S0033434.1:0-17044 GCA_010110895.2 Picea sitchensis | reverse complement strand
TGTGGAGACGCCATGTTGTTTATGAGTCTTGACCACGTAGTGTCATTCTTACTTTGGGGGGTCATCTCTACAGAATACCAGAGGTAGTTCCGACTACTGTTCCACCTAAAAAGTGTCTCAAGGTAGTATCTCATACTGCAAAATTCATCCTCTTCACAATCTATTCAAAAGGAGAACAAAATGACACTGCAACCACTACAACTTTTCCCCAAACACCTTCTATCCAACAGAAGCAGGTCGACAAGGCTGCAGCAAAGTGCAAAGATTCCTTCTGCACATCGTCCTCTTCTGTATCTCAACTTGTTGAGCAGCCTCAACCGCAACAGGTTCGTGACGGATTTCAACAAACTGAGCAGCGCGACGTCTCCAACAATACAAGCAACTCACCAAGATACAGATTCAACAAATGCTTTTCCCTCTCCCCCGGGAACTCAGAGCAATGGAGACCATTTCTTCCTAAGGAGGGAGGATTGATCCGGGTGGATATCGGTGGCCACCCACCCTTTCCAAATGGCTCAAAACGGCTTTTTGGCAATTTTGGCAATTTACTATTTTTAGTAGGTTTTAACTTCCGGGGCCATTTTGAGGGCCCAAATGAAGGTTTTTCTAGATTGCGGTTCTCAATGATAACTTTCCAATGAATCTCCTCAACGATACCTTTCCAACGAGCTATCACACGCTTAAAACGGAGATCGTATACAAAAGTTACGACCCCGAAAAGTTGATGTACTCACTTACCCAAACGGGGCCCACATGACTTTTGGTGCTTCATCTCCCAGGGTTAGGTTTTTGGATGTCTAGGGTTTTTGAAATTCTTTCTTATTGTAAAAAGGCCTTCAGAGCCTCATTGTAATCATCTTCTTGTGAATGCGAGTAGCCATCACATCTCTTCTCAAAGATAAGTTGCCACCATTCTACTGAGTCTTTCACTCTGTATTTTTACAGCCTCTGTACATTTCTTTCATTAATGTAAATCATGTATTACTGTATATCTGTGTTTATGGTTGCATCTCCGATACATTTCTGTTATATTATTGAATATCTGCGATATGTCTGTGCATTTCTTTATTATATCTCCGATCTCATTTCGTGCCGAAAATAATCTGGATCAATAAATGACAAAGTCTGCAAGATGATTATAGAGAGTGGGAGTACCGATAATTTATTATTGAAAGAGATGGTGGAGAAGCTGGAGCTGGAGACAACTGCACAACCAAGTCCATACAAAGTATCATGGCTACAAAAAGGACATCAAGTAATGGTAAGTCAACAATGCAAAGTTGAATTTAAAATATGAGGCTATAAAGATGAGATTTTGTGTGATGTAATTCCCATGGATGTTTGTCATATTTTGTTGGGAATACCATGGTAGTTTGATATGAATGTTATTCATTATGGGAGGAGAAATACTTATACTTTGGAAAACAACGGTAGAACCCACATGTTACTGCCAATAGAAGAGAAGAAAGAAAATGAAGAAGCCAACACAAGAATATTTCTCATGAGTGTGAAGGAACTCTTGAAGGAGATCAATAAATATCGGGAAATGCAATTTGTTGTAGTAAGGAAACCAAGAGCTATCCTTACCAATACTTCTGTGGATGATTTATTTGAAGAAATTCAAGAATTGTTGGAGAATTTCGCTGACATAGTAGTCGATGAGTTGCCTCACTCATTACCACTTATTACCAGTATTAGCCACCATATTGAATTGATTCCAGGAGCCAGTTTACCAAATAAAGCATCATATAGGTTGACACCTCGAGAGAATGAATAAGTTAAAAATCAAGTTCAATAGTTGTTGGATAAATGTTTAGTCAGGGAAAGTCTAAGCCCATGTGCAGTGCCAACTGTATTATGTCCAAAGAAGGAGGGGGGGGGTGGAGAATGCGTACATATTCTAAAGCCATCAACAAGATAACAATCAAGTATAGATTTCCTTTACCCATGATGGATGATTTGATGGATTGTTTGAGTGGCGTAAGATATTTTTCAAAAATACACTTGAAGAGTGGATATCATCAAATAAGAATGAGAAAGGGAGATGAATGGAAAACAACATTCAAGAAAAATGAAGATTTTTTATGAATGGCTAGTCATGCCATTTGGATTGACAAATGCTCCAATTACATTTATGAGGTTGATGAATGAAGTATTGAAGGACTTCATAGGTAAATTTGTTATTGTATATTTGGATGATATATTAGTTTTCAACAAAACAAAGGAAGAACATTTAAAGCACTTGACATTAGTGATGAGGAAATTGCAGCAAGAAAAGTTGTTAATAAAATTGAAGAAAAGTTCTTTTATGAAGACATAGCTCATATATTTGGGTTTTGTGATCTCTTTAAATGAATTGAAGATGGATCCAGAAAATGTGAGAGCAATCAAAGAATGGTCGTCACCTAGGAGCATATTTGAGGTGAGAAGTTTCCATGGTTTTGCAAGTTTTTATAGAAAGTTTATCAGAAATTTTAGTGGTATATGCGCACCCATGAGGATATTGTGAAGAAGAAACAAAAGACTTTTAATTGGACAGAGGAGGCTAAAAAAATCTTCAGAGTGTTGAAAAAGAAGATAACAGAACACCCAATTCTGATTTTACCAGACTTTGGAAAGACATTTCAGGTGAGGTGTGATCCAAGTGGGGTAGCCATCAGAGCAGTTTTAAATCAAGATAATAGGCCAGTTTCTTATTTCAATGAGAAGTTGAATGATGCTAAGAAGAAATATTCTACATATCAGAAGGAATTTTATGTAGTGACTGAAGCTTTGAAAAAATGGAAACATTATTTAATTCCAAAAGAGTTTGTTTTGTATAGTAATAATCAAGCTTTGCAATTTATTACTAGGAAAGAGAAGTTGAATCAGAGACATGCTAAGTGGGTAGAATTCATGTAGAATTTTACTTTTGTCATTAAACTTATTTCTGGAAGTGCTAACAAAGTTGCATATGCTTTAAGCAGGAGAAATTTGGTTATACAATAATTTCAAGTGAAGACCTTAGGGTTTGAGCACCTTAAGGAAATGTATTAGGAAAATTCAGATTTAAAGGAGGCTTATGAAGCATATGGAAATACTTTGTTGAGGGATAACAACTCATGGTCATAATATTTGATCGAGGATGGATTGTTGTTTAAAGGAAGCCAATTGTGCATACCAATATGTTCAATGAGATAAAATGTGTTGAAAGAAAAACATAGTGGAGGCTTAGCTGGACATTTTGGTCACGACAAAACATTTTCACAACTGAATAGTTTGTATTATTGGCCAGGTATGAGGGAAGATGTGAAGAAATCTATAGACTGATGTAAGATTTGTCAACATGCAAAAGTGAAGAGACAAAACACTGGTTTGTATCAGCCATTGCCTATTCCAGAAAGGCCTTGGGATTCAATTAGTATGGATTTTGTATCGGGATTACCTAGAACCCAGAAGGGAAGTGATTCCATATTTGTTGTGGCCGATATATTTTTCAAGATAACACATTTCATACCATGCCAGAAAACAAATGACGCTACACACATAACCAATTTGTTTTTCAAAGAAGTTGTGAGACTACATAGATTGCCCAGAAGCATAGTTTCAGACAGGGATACTAAGTTTGTGGGACACTTTTGTAGGACTTTGTGGAATAAGCTGGGAACTAATCTATCTTTTAGTTCAACATATCACCCTCATACAGACGGACAGACTGAAGTGGTGAATAAAAGTCTGGGAAATTTGTTAAGGAGTTTAGTCACTGAACAAGGTCATCAGTGGGATCAAATTATGGCACAGGTAGAATTTGCATTTAACAATTCAGTTAATAGAAGAACTGAAAAAATTTCCTTTGAGATATTATATGGAAGACAGCCGAGAGGGGTTGCATAATTGAGAGAACTGAAACAAGATGAATTTAGGAGCGCTAGAGTAGAAGATTTTGCTACAGAAATGCAAAGACTTCATGATCAGGTTAAGAGGAATATACATGATAGTAATCAAAAGTATAAGGACAGAGTTGATCAGAAAAGAATGGAAGTTCAATTTGAAGTGGGAGATGAATTTTTAGCTCATTTGAGGAAAGAAATTTTTCCAAGAAGAACATATAATAAGTTGAAGATGAAAAAGATAGGAGCATGGAAGATCCTTAGAAAATTTAAAGAAAATGCTAATGAAATTGAGTTTCCAGATAATGTTGGGATATCACCGATATTCAACGTTGAAGATTTGTATCCTTATAACAGAGATGAAACAGGAGAATTGGATGATCGGGAAAAAAATTAGTGGGAAGAACAGATGCCCATAGTAGAAAAACCTCAGATGGAGAAAATTTTAGAATAGAGAGTTGGAAGGAAAACTAAAAGAAAAATGTATCCGGAATATTTGGTAAAGTGGAAGGATCACCCTGTGGAAGATTCAAGTTGGGTAACTGAACCTGATATTTTGAAACATGGAAAAACAGTACGAGAGCTCATGGACAGGAGTCCATGAATATTTTTGGCCAGAGGAGTATGATGCAGGAGCATCACTATCACATCAAAAGGAAGCGGATGTGGAATCTGAATCGACACCTCAACACATTGAAGGAGCCAAACCAAGCTTAAACAACTTGGTAGCGGTGTGAAGATATTTTTGATTTTCTTGTTAATTTATTAACTATATGTAAAGTTGGTCCACCGTTTGAAATGGCAGAACAATTGTAAATCCTTTACATGACTATAATGTATTACAGGTGTGGGATATTATCCCTAATTAGTCATTAGGTTACATTAATGGAGTAGGTAACCACTTGAACAATATGAAATAGTATTTAGGTAGGAGGAAGGAGAGCGAAAAAGCTCTGGGTCCTTAGGAAAGTTTTCTTGTAATAGCTTTAAGGAAAACCAACTGTAATTATGTTTTCTTCTGAATGAATAGAATAGAGGAAATTGACACAAATACACAGTGTTTATATTGTTATGGTTTGACTTTGTTGTTATGTGTTTGTGAATGTATAATGTTCATAGTGAGTGAATGCATAATTGAACGAGTTCACCTGTTTCTCTTCTGTAAGATCGTGCAAGGAGTGCATGTAGAGTGCAAGGAGTGCATGTGAATAAGTCTTTTTTGACTTAAATCTCAGAAGAGATAGCGGAGAATTTTCATATGCAGAGTGTGCATATTGATCGCAAGGAGTGCGTGCAGAAACAACCTTGTGTTAAAGTTTGAAAGATCAGGAAGTTGAGCACAGAGTATTCTAGGAGGGCGTTAGAACGTCTTTTGAAGAATACACAGAGTGAAAGTGAGCACTAAGGGGTGAGATTTAAGTTTCAATTGCCAGAAGCTAAGCAGGAGTAGTGGTTTTAAGTCTCGAGAGAAGACACTTAGAAAAAATTCTAAGTTTCGAAGAGTTGAAGTGCTCAAAGGTGGAACACTATAAAATTGAAGTTCAAAGGAAGAACAAGTACAGAGGATTGAGCAGGACAAATCTTTCATAAAATAATTTGAAGATTGGACCAGATCGAAGGTCAATATCCATTCAGAAAGAGTCGAAATCTTTCAAGCCGTTAGATCTCAGAGAAGTAGCGCATTGGTTAGTTGCGAGGAGTTATCTAAATTTCGCAAAAACAAAGGATGTGGAAGAAGTAGAGTGAATTCATAAAATCCTGAAATCATCAGGACCGTCCATCGAAAGGGGCACGTGTTAAGACATCAACATTTTGTTGACTTGTAGAGTGGAAAGGTCAAAGGGCAGAGTTGTGAGAATTTGTGAAACATGAAATTGCAACTTGATCACAGTCATTGGCTGGAGAGATATTGTGGACCGTTGATCTAATCTGAAATTTTTGTAATTTCGAGTATCCATAGAACAGAGGTGAATCACATTAGGAGTTTCAATGCGTGAAATCCTGACGCGCTTGGAAATATTGGCCCTAATTTATAGTGAAGGGTCATATGGGTGAAGGATAAGGGAGGAGCTAGCATGCTCTAGGCCCTTGTTCGAATTTTGGGACTCGGGAGTTCGAAGGATGGAGAATCAGTTGACTCATATAACCGATACACAAAAATCATGACGTGTCTTTTCGGATAGGAGTGTGGTCACAAGGCGTGGTTAGGTGGAGGAGACTTGCGTTTTAGCACTTATTCATGAAGGACAAGTTTGTCAAAGACGTGTGGATTGTTTCTTAGAGGTTCTAGTAGGGAATCAAAGACTGTTTCAATTTAGTCTTGAAAAGATCCTAAGACCGGGAGATCGTGCAACCCTTGGGGAGAAGGGGGGTCTGCATCAAATACATTCATTTTTTTCTATCCCATTGTTAATTTACAAAGATAATTTCCTATTGTATATGTAAATTTAAAGTTGTCACATGCACATATTTTGAAAATATTATTCAATTGTTTCCATCCCAATTCTGAAAGTGGTTCGGTTTAGAAAGGTTATTGTGATTTTACTTTGGTGTACATGTAAATTTAGTGAAAAGAATATCATATTTTTTTTTAATAACTATTTAGAAAGGTTATTGTGATTGAAGACGGGTGTACAATGGAAGAGCAATTTTTTTTTTCATCTTTTTTAGAACTAATTCTTAAAATGGCCATATTTTTTTACTTATTAAAGACATAATTGTTATTTTTTTATACATGTTTTTTTATATATAATTAAAACGAGAGATGAAAATCATCGTGGTGGTCAAAGTTTCTTAATATCAAGTTTAGTTTATAGGACTTCAACAAAGATAAATAAGTATTTGTTTAGTTTTTTTTAATTTTATTTGTGTTTGAAATTTTTTAAGAATTTTTTTATTAATTAATGTATAGATGGGTTTAGCTTCCTAAAAACTTTTGGGTATTCATATTATTTAGATTTAATCAATCAAATCTACAAATCCAATAATTTCTTACCAATTGTTTTGGCAAAATTAAATGAATAACATCATTAAAAAAACTCCAAAAAATAAAAATTTTAAACTACCCACTAATTTAAATGTTTAAAATTATCAACATCATAAAACTAATAGCTTTCCAGAAAATAGAAAATATTAAACATGTCATTCAAACTTATGTGGTTAATGTTATCATTAAAAAATTTAAATAAAAAATGGGCAAATCATTTCTCTTTTATATTGTTCATTCCTAAAATATTCCTTTAAAAACATTACACCCTTATATAACACATCTTAATTGAAAAAAATGGGCAGATCATTTCTCTTTTATATTTGATCATTCCTGAAATATTCCTTTAAACAAATTACACAATTATTGAAATATTCCTTTAAACCCATTAGAATATTCCATGTAAAACTATACTTTATCACTAGGAGCATCATGGCAGGATTTGTAGTGTTTCTTGGCTTCATTTAGCACTTTAGAGACTCTGGCATGTTTGCATGCTAGAGTATGCAAAAATAAAATGAAAGATGTTTTTTCTTTGTGTTGGTGTGGAGTGCTATAAGGATGCAAGTTGAGAGGTAGTTCATAAGGGGCTATCGGATGATATCCAAAGCATGCCTCAAAAGGAGAGATCTGAGTAGAAATATGTACAAAATGATTATAACTATGTTGAATGACATGGAGGGTCGTATCCCACTATTTTTTTTTTTGGCAAATTGAATGTGAAGAGCATGGAAAAGGATATGGTTAACTACCTCAAGTTCTCCATTCATTTGGGGATGGAAGGAATTAGAATATTTGAGTTGACAACATAGTAAATCCCATAATGTTTTCCAGAATGTGCTAATAAAGAGAGCATCATGATCAGAGATGATGCTAGTAGGAAGGCCAAAGTGTGGCCAAACATGGTGAAAGAATAAGGCAACAGTATGGGCAACAATAGTGTTCTTAGGGCAATGGATAAAAAGAGGCATATTAGAGAAATGAAAAACAATAACCCAGACAACATCATGTTTTCATAAGGTCATATGTAAACCACTAAGGAAATCCATGGAAAGAGAGTCCCAAGGGTGGGAAGGTAGAGGAAGGGGATTATACAGACCCAATTTGTGATTGATAGATTTATGTTGACTACACAATGCACAAGCACGAATGAAATTCTCCACTTGATGAGTTATATAAGGCAAAAATAAATGTCGTTGAGAGTGTTGAAATATTTTCACAGACCAAAAATGGCCACCATAGGAGGAGGAAATATCCTCCTTGAAAAAGAAATACGATATTCAATAGATAGGAAACATAACTCATTGATTTTATATAGCCATCCATGTCTAATTATATAATCCAGAAATGACATTTGATTGACCTCAGTGGGATGTTGCACAATAGTGCATATCTATGAAAAGAAGGGATCAGAAGCATAGAGAGGCTTCCAAGCCTCATAGGAAGCAAAACACACATCAAGTAATTGAAGTACCTACATAGGGGGGCGACTCAAGAGATCATCCATCTAATTGGACATGCCCTTCTTTTATTTAATCACCAAATGAAACTGTTGAATGTAAGAGGCTCACTTTAAATGACACTTCTCCTATATCTTAGTGTGAGAATTGATGAAAATAAGTGGATGATGATATGTGTGTAGGATTGTTTCTTTCCATAGAATGTAATGGTGCCACTATTTCAATGCTTGGACTAGAGTGTATAAGTATTTGTCATAAACTGTATAATTTCATTTGGCATCAGAGAATGTATTTGAATGGTATGAAATATGATGTCTTCCTTGTTTAAGAACCACATCAATAGCATATTAAGAGGGATCCATATCAATCTCAAAGGGATACTAAAGATTAGGTAAATTAAGTATAGGAGCAGAACAAAGGGTAGGTTTAGGAGCCTGAAATTGTTGTTGTACTAAGAGAGACCACACAAATTGATTCTGGTTGGAAATATGATGAGGATGGCATTCTAACTGAGAGAAGTTATGAACCGTCGATAAAAAAAATTCCACCCATAAGGTTGTTGAGTTATATATATTAGTGAGGCATTGGAAATTGTGCAATAGCTTGGAATTTATAGGGATCTGGGCTAACACCCTCAACAGAGACCACAAAACCCAAATATTGAAATAAATATTTCCCATAATCAGATTTACAATGTTTCGCCTGCGACTTGTGAGTGCACAGTAAGTCTATCACAGTGTGTGCCATCCCCAAAAATAAAATATTTTTTGAAATTTAAATTTGCTGGAAATTTATTCTGTTTTTAGTAAATTGGAATTTGGAAAAAAAATTCCATTTATGGCAATTCCGAATTTCAAATTTGATATTTGTAATTAATTATTATGATTGTTGGGTAGAGATCTGATTAGAATCAACTAACTATTTGACTATGACACTTGTATAAAAACAGAATATTTATATTGATTTCAAGAGGACAAATGGAACAACCATGTTAAAATCAGCTAACCATAACTCCATGAGTGGGGAACATGTTGGAACTACCTCTAGGTTGTTTATTACAAGTGGCAAATTAGGGATTTAGAATGATGCGAAAATTCCCAAGGGAGGGAAAAGACCTAGGAAAATTGATAAATAGCATATGTGAGGAGGCAGGACGCTGCCAAATATGCTGGGAAATGAGACTATTGATTTTTCCTTGCTGTTATGAACACTAATGAGTGAGTGTGAGGCAGGAGGAATCTGTTGGAATTGAAAGACATTTCCAAGGAGAAGTTTTCCAAATTCTCCCTCATGGATTTATTGTCAGGCTAGGGGGTGAATCGGTCAAGTGATTTTGGCTACCCTATTCTACGGTTGGGAGGAACGTGGATGTTCCCCTTGTCTTCCCGCACACTAGTTCAGATATGTAAATCTTCTCCTTCTTTGTTTGAATGATTTGTGTATCTCAAATTATGCATCCAATTGTGCTAATTTGAAATAATTTCCATGGATGACATATGTTCATGGTATGAAGTTTATAATCAAAGACTGAATTCTAGGAATGGTTCCTCCTGAAACTAAAATGCTAGGCAAAAATTTCTATATACAAATGAACTTGAAAGAACAGATCCATCTACAGGGTATGTTTATCTCTGTAATCGAAATTTCTAGTTAGGATTATCTGTGTATAAATGTGATTGAAAGGAACAGATCTATTTATAGGCATATGTTCATTTATGTGACTGAAATATTAAGCAGATCTATCTATGAATAATCGGAGTTGAGTAAATTTGTACATCTATAAACGTTTAGGTGTATCTTTGTAATTAAATTTTAAAAAAATCGTATCACTTAGCGGAGACTTTCGTTCTAATATAACTCAGAATTGAAGAGAAATATGAGACAACACGAATCCTATGGATCATATATATGTTTATATATTATACATATATATTATTTTGGAAACTGTATAGGCGTCACAAAAAACCGATAGTGGACTATCTACAACATAAATAGTTAATATTATATATGTTTGTTCATGTATTATATGAATCATATACTGATCAGTAGCATGTATCAACAACATGTACACGAAATGCTAGATGCGTAAAGACCGATGAAATTGAAAGTTAAAAATCTGGAACACCTTTTTATATATTATATCCGATGCTAGAATCGAAAGTACAATGAAATGGTCTGCTTCAAGAAGTTATATTGATATCGGAATACCGTTGACAGTCACAATTTAATCATTCTGTATTACTCTACTTTCATTATGCGACATGCAAAGAAGAAGAGTCCTGAATCTTGCATTAATTAAACACAGGCAAAAAGTTCGAGCCCAGATTTAGTGTAGGTATGAAACTACGCAGCTAATGAAATTATAAATAATTTATATGGTAGATTATTATAATGATTGTTTCCTTTCCAGATGAGAATCGAACTTCAAAATTGGGTACAATACAATTACAGACCGAGGAAAAACTTTGACCTTTGCATGAGGGATGATTAAATCCTGAAGGGTTTGTGTTAAGGAACCCGAGTACCTTTCCCATGAAAAGGATGGCCGAGATCTGCTCAGGATCGTTTTAAATTCTCTTTGAGCTGAAAATGCTCCCTCGAGTCCCTATTGGAACCTCAATTTACACAATCCATAGGCCCTCCATGAAAACTCCATCGGTACAAAAACGCACCAGGTGAGAGTCTTCACCTCCATGCAACCCCAGTGCTATGCCCTCGGGCCGAGCCAAGAGGTGCTCTTCACAAATCGAGAATCCTCGAAGTCAAAACAAAGTACCTTGATTCTGGCCTTTCGATCACTGAAAACCCAAATACGGTTGTTGTATGAAAATCTCCTCCCCTAAGCCTTTCCTTGTGATCCTTCTCCGTGACCTGGACCTTAATCAATAATACTCCTTTGGGGTCCGCGACTTCATAGTTCTTGCATACAAGGTAGCAGACACTTCTATTTCCCCGATTCGCGACATGCGAAAGTCAACATGCAATTGACTCTACCAGTACAATGCGCCTGTGCCACCTAGAATAGACTCCCTCTCTTCAAATCCTTTGTGCTATGACCTTAAACAAGGCCTTAATGCAAGCGCCTTTCGTGACTCGCGATATCATGAGTTTGTGAGTCAAAGACCCTCGACTCTTCTTGCAGTCCAAACCTCCGATACCCGAGTTGCGATACAGGTATGGTTTCCTCCTTGCTAGCACCTAAAACATATAACCGTGGGCTAGGCTAAACACTAGCACTACTCACGACTCGTGACTTCGCGAGTTGGAGTGTTGAACCCTCATGCTCCTCCTTTGCGAAACCCTGAAGCACGATAAGTCAATGATGGGTTGACTCCTTCCAAGATGACGTGTGTACGCCACCTGTCGCTTACTTTCGCCTTTTCTGTGCGTTGTATGTTTGCGCCACCTATCTACCGCGTGGTCTCCACCTAACATATGTGCCACATGTCGTGCGAGCACTCGGCACTCGGCACTTCATGACTTCTGTAGTCGAAAAGAAATGCTTCCAACCTTTGAACCCCCTATACGCGATACCACGCGGAGCTTCTGATCCAACGGATCTCTTGCTCTGAGATCCAATAGTTGGAATGATTTCTCAATATTGTTGATCGAGAATCCTTTCTCCTCTCCACACTTAGAATTATTTTGCGTAAGAATGAATTTTGGGATCATGAATCCTAAGTCCTCCATAGTCCAAGTTCTGTATAGTATGACACATATAAATGTTTGGAAGCTTAGGACTTAAAGAAATGTTAGAGTAATGGATGGTTATCTTAGCATGACCTAGAAACCTATATATTGGCTTATTAAAATGGATAACCATAGTATAAGAAAGTTATCAGAGTTTAATACTAGAGAAAATAATCATTTTATCCTAAGAACGAATCTATCGAGTTAATTAGGATTAATGTTCCGGAGAGGATTTTTTTTTTGGGTCAAAATTAAGGTATCTTACATATGGTATCAGAGCCAGGTTACAACACTGGGTCTAAACAGGTTCACATTAATTACTTAGTATATACTCCGATTTATGTAAAACTAATAAATCTTGCGGTTACAAACAGAAAGCCCTTTCTGTTTTGTGTTGATTATGGAAGCTCAGGAAGGTGCGGAAATTAGGATGGAAGGAAATATGCAGCAGAGACCTCCTGGAGATCCAAGATAGAACAGTGATAGAAGCTCACCCACAGAGGTGTTGGAAACAATGAGGAATCTTATTGTTGAACTGCAAGTTTTCAAGGCCGACAATGAAAAAATGAAGAAAGCACAACAAGAACAACAAGAGATAAATGAATTCCTACTGCGTAGTATAGTAACCAAGAAAATCCCAAAAGATGATAACCATGACGAAGAGGTCAGCAAAAGGGCCTCCAAGAATTCTGGTCTGGAAACATACAAAGTAGACACTTCATTTGAAGGGACACCTTCAGCTGAAGATAAAATTATACCAGACAGAAAAAGGAAACAAATGGACCACCTTGAAGGAGAATTTAAAAAGATTAAACCAACTACCTTTGATGGAGAATCTAGGACAGGAGAATAAGTTGAGGCATGGTTGTTGGACATCAAAAAAATACTTTCAGATCTATAACTATTCCAGCAACATGAAGGTCAGAATGGCCATCTACAATCTGAAGGGGAAAGCCAACATTTGGTGGCAGGACCTAAAATTGGCCAAGGGCCTAAAGGGGAAACAATTGGAATGGTCCAACTTTAAGAGGTATTTTAAGAAACAATACCTTTCTGAAAGATATTATGAAAGGAGGAAGAAATAATTTTACGAGTTACGACTCAGACAAATGATGATGGAAGACCTTATAAATAATTTTCTGGAATTACTAAGGTTCGTACCATACATCCGGGAGGATAAAGTAAAAATCCAACGATTCTTAAGTTGTTTACCATGGTCCTATAGGGACATAATTAAGTTTGACAACCACAAATCCTTGAGTGAGGTATTCATGAAAGCGCGAATGTGCTACGACCAGTATAATCATCGGGTAGAATTTCCCAAGGCCTAGAAGGATAAGAAGCAAGATCGAATGAACCAGCGGAAGAAGGGATACCAGCCATCTCCTTATCAGAATGCAGCAAAAAGTTTCCTGAGGAAGGATTTTCACTCCAATCATCCGAATGCGCAAGGTAGTGGTAAACCGGTAAACCTGGGAATGAAGAAGTTTGGGGACAACTTCCATGATCCATTAAAGTGTTGGGAATGTGGAGAGCCTCACCTAAGGAGGAATTGTCCACATTTAATTTCAACAAAAAAAACTATTGTTCACAATTTGTAGGAAGCCTCGACAGTGGGAGATGTGGGCAGAAGATTGCATCAAATAAATGCAACCATAGATGGTCGACAAGCTGATCACCACTCCTCGGTGGTAGAGATCGAAGGTAAAATCAATGACACTCGAATTTCTGTTTTAATTGACCCTGAAGCTACGTTAAGTTATATTACTCCTGATGTAGTAGAGTCGAATAAAATTAAGGTACTGAAACACACAAAATCATGGCTTGTACAACTAGCAACGGGTACTAAAAGGAAAGTAGGTGACTTTATCTCTGATTTTGAGTTCATCTTAGATGGTCAAAAGATAAGGACCAATCTGAACATCCTATCACTAGGATCTTCTGATATGATTATCGGGATGGATTTGTTGGAAAAACACAAAGCAGTACTAGACTGTGATACAAAGATACTTAGTTATAAAGATGATTTTGGCACTGTTAGAATAGCCCAAGGCATACCAAAACCTATATCAATCAGACAAGTTTCAGCGATGCAACTAAAGAAATGTATTAGAAAGGGATGTCAAGTTTATGCCATCCAAGTGACATATCTATTAGAAAAAAAAGATAAGCCAAAGTTAGAAGACTTTGTTGTCCGACGTGAATTCAGAGACATGTTTGTGAATGAGATACCAGATCTACCTCCTACAAAGGAAATAGACTTCTCCATAGACCTAATACCTGGTTCAACCCTTATCTCAAAAGCACCTTACTGAATGAGTCTACCAGAACTGACAGAATTAAAAATACAATTACAAGAATTGTTAGACAAAGAGTATATCAGACCAAGTGTTTCGCCATGGGGAGCACCAATCCTCTTTGTGAAAAAGAAAAACGGTACTCTAAGACTATGTATCGATTATAGACAACTGAACAAAATGACTATTAAGAAGAAATACCCTTACCAAGGATAAATGATCTGTTCGATCAAGTGGGTGGGGTCAAGATCTTTTCAAAATTGGATTTATGATCCCGTTATCATCAAGTTAGGATAAAAGATGAGGACATAAAAAAAATAGATTTTCAGACAAGATATGGACACTACAAATTCGTAGTCATACATTTTTGACTCACTAAAGCACCAACCACATTTATGTGCCTGATGACCAATATTTTCAGTCAATACTTAGACAAGTTCATGGTAGTAATTATTGACGATATTATGGTCTATTCAAAAATGGAGGAAGAACATGATGAACACTTAAGGATAGTGATGCAAACGTTGAGAAAACACAAACTGTATGCCAAATTTGACAAGTGTGACTTTTATAAAAATGAAATACAATATCTAGGACATGTAATTTCAGCAGAAGGTATTGTCGTAGACCCGGAGAAGACAAGAGCCATTATGGAATGGCCAGTGCCTAAGGATGTAGCAGATATTCGGTCATTCATGGGAATCATCGGATATTACCGTAGGTTTATAGAAGGATTTTCCATGATAACCTACCCTATCACATCATTACAAAAGAAAGGAACCAAGTTTAACTAGTCAAAGAAGTGTCAAGACAGTTTTAACAAGTTGAAGGAATTATTGACAACTGCACCCATTCTGAAGGTAGCAGACCTAGATAAAGACTTCACCATATGTGTTGATGCAAGTAAAGAAGGACTAGGTGGTGTCCTAACTCAAGAAGGACACGTTATTTGTTATGAGTCCCGAAAATTAAAGGAACACGAGTGAAATTATGTCACTCGTGACTTAGAATTAGCAGCGGTAATACATGCCTTAAAAATGCGGCGACACTACATAATGGGCACAAACTTTCTACTATTACCGGATAATAGTGTGGTGAAATATATGTTTAACGAACCAAATTTTAATGCAAGACAAGCCAGATGGCTAGCCTTCTTGAGTGAATTCGACTTCGAGGTTAGACATATCAAGGGTAAGGAAAATAAAGTAGCAAACGCTTTAAGAAGAAGAGTCCATGGGTTATTTGAGATAAACATCAACAGGGCAGAAAGTGATCTGGAACAAAGAATAAGGACAACAAGTATTAACGACGAAAATTACACAAAGATGATGGCATAATTACAAAACAGTGTACAACAAACTTAGATAAACCAGATCTAATTATCGACAAGAAGGGACTATTATGATTTAAAAATAGACTTTACATACCAGATTCAGTAGAGTTAAAATTAATTGTTTTAGACGAAATGCATAAGAAACCTTACTCTGGCCATCCAGGTTACCAGAAAACAATAACAACACTCAGAAAACTATTTTACTGGCCTAATATGAAGGGCAAAACAACAAAGTACTTGGCAAGGTGCCAAGATTGTCAGGAGGTTAAGGCTGAGCACTAGCACCCAACTGACCTTAAATAGTTTTAGACGAAGTGCATAAGAAACCTTACTCTAGCCATCCAGGTTACCAGAAAACAATAACAACACTCAGAAAACTATTTTACTGGCCTAATATGAAGGGAAAAACAACAAAGTACTTGTCTAGGTGCCAAGATTGTCAGCAGGTTAAGGCTGAGCACCAACACCCAACTGACCTATTACAACCATTACTAGTACCAGAATGGAAATAGGAGACTATATCACTGGACTTTATAACAGGTTTTCCTAAAACTCAGAAATATAATGATTCTATCATGGTTGTAATATATAAACTCAGTAAGTCTGCACACTTTATACCTGTAAAGTCTACTTTTAAAGCTATAAACATTGCTGAAATATTCATGAAAGAAATTTTTAGACTGCATGGTATTCCTAAAATGGTGGTTTCAGATAGAGAGGTAAAATTTAAATCCACTTTTTGGAAGGAATTGTTTGCAGGGCTAAACACTAAGTTGAATCTTAGTACGATCTATCATCCACGAATGGATGGACAGACCAAAAGCACAAACCAAATCATAGAGGATATGCTCCGCATGTATGTAAGAACAAAACTGAACAAGTGGGAAGACTACCTACACTTGGTAGAATTTGCGTATAATAATGGATACCAAACTTTGGCTAAGTTAATCCCTTTCGAAATATTGTACGACAGAAAGTGTACGACTCCAATTAGCTGGGATAACGCGGCCGACAGACTCATGGTTGGACCAAAGATGCTCCAAGAAATGGAGAACATGGTAAGGAAGGTACAACAAAACTTGAAAGAATCACAGGACAGACAAAAGAGCTATGCAAATAAGAAAAGAAGACACTTTGAATTTGAATACCATGCTTATTTGAAGTTCAAAGCCCGAAAAAGCTCTTTGAAGTTAGGGGACTATGCCAAGCTAGCACGCAAGTTTTGTGGGAGACCATGTTTATTTGAAGTTCAAAGCCTGAAAAAGCTCTTTGAAGTTAGGGGACTATTCCAAGATGACACCCAAGTTTTGAGGTCCCTTCGATATACTAGGTCGAATTGGACCCGTAGCATATCAACTTGCACTTCCAGCTAATCTAAGAATTCATAATGTATTTCATGTTTCGTTGCT
>SNQJ01S0033433.1:226185-240290 GCA_010110895.2 Picea sitchensis | reverse complement strand
CACATCTTATCAACATGCTTTGTATCTCTGTGTATTAAAATGATCATGCATTCTGTTGTGCATTTGGATTAATGTATTTTCCATGGATTATTTATGTTAAAATGTCTCTTATGAGTACTCCGAGCGTAAATGTATTTCATTGCGTAAATGCACGTTGATTAACTATGAATGAGCATGTGTTTTCCGCGTAGTAACACCTACATGGTAGCCAATGGTGCGCTACAGATTTTCTGGGTTATCTGCCAAGCAGTCTTATAGTAACCCGGGGTAGTTTAGTAAAAAGGGTGTTACAAATGGGTTGTGAGTTTTATGAGGTGTGAGTGGATAGTGAGAGACCACTCTCTTTTGTGGATTGTTATCCCTAGCTCGGAGGTGACTTGTTGTTGAGATTTGGAGCAACAAGTCTATGGTTGGGTGGAACATCCGTCCCAAGCAGCTGGTTGCACAACTATTATTAAAAGATAAGTGTTTTATATGTTTTTTGTCTTGTATTTATGAGTTAAATTGTAGTGCATGAACTATGCGTTTAATAAGAATGTATATGTTTCTATGTTAAGTTATTTAGTTGCATTCATGTTGTTTAAAAATGTTGTAGATGCATCTAATTGATGGTAATAGATAGTAGTTAAATTTGGTTGTAATATATAGCTTGAAGCTACAAGAAATTAATTGGATAGCAAAAATTTTAATTTTACGAGTATTCTGCATAGTAATGTTGACATATTTGTTTACGACTTCCATTTGACAAAGAGATGCACTCTTCACTCCATGAGTATAGAGATTATCAAGAGCTTGTTAACACAAGGAATAATTGAAATATCGCAGTCTAGTGGACCTTGTCATAGATCTAGAAAGATTCTAAGATCCAAAATGTTGGGTGTACATGAAGATTCAAATGGTGCACCCATTGATAATAGAGAGTAATATAGGTCACCAACATCTTCATCCAATCATTCATATGAAGATAATGTGATTTTCTTATAGTATCTCAAAATCCATGCATGAGTTTTAACCATTATCTCAAACATTTTATATATTTTGAGTTAATATGATTTTTGTATGCTAACTTTAAAAGAGTGTTTATGTGTGATCTTCCATGAAATTATGAATCATTTATATGTTTCTTGGTTTATATGATTTGACTATGAATAATTTAACAAGATTTCCTAGCTTATATGATTTGAGTATGAATAATGCAATGCTAGTTCTAATGGAATAATTTGTGTTGACTTCGATGCAATCTGTATTATTGTTGTATCAATAAGTAAATAAAATATTTGGAAGTAATTTTGAATTTCAAATGATGGGGTGATGTTGTCATGAGATTTTTTTTATATTGGTTGAAAAATGTTGTTGAAGAGGTACCCAAATAGTTTTAAAATATTAAAATTTAAACCCTAAAAAAGGTCTTTGGAGTGATAAACTAATCCTAAAAATGTGTTAGTTTTATGTTTGATTTAAAGGTTTTATTTGCAACAATACCATTTTTAGCCTTCATTGTTTAAAAAATATTGTAATTCTAACCCTTAAAAAAAGGATGTTACTAGTAACAGTACTTTTTTATTTAGACACCGAAATATTATAACAAGGTAAGGTTTTGGTTTAGGTTTATGTTTAAACCAAAGCCTTGAGAGAAAAGTCTAATTGGAGGAAGACTTCATTTTAGGGTTTAAACACTAAGAGGGCTTTAGATACTCAAAGGATAGAATCGTTGGTGTTGCAAGTGTGCATGATTGCAAAATTGATGTGACAATTAAATCTTCTTTGGGTATGTTCACATTGATGTTGTTTCTGACCCTCTGTAGGTTTTCTAGCCTTGCTTCATTTGAGATATGCATTTGCCTCTATTGTGCAACTTATAGGAGGAAATGGAGCAACCTGTACATGAATTTGAATTGATTGCAATGGGATAGTTCAATCAATAGTGGGGCACTAATTTTTCAAATTAAAAACAAGTCTGAGGGTTCATGCTAGTTCATTTGAGATCTGCAAATTGAGTTCTAAACTAGCCTTATCCTCTTTTTCATTTCTTTGAGTGAGGTATACAACCGAATTTCAGTTACAATTTTAGTAGATGTCCTATGTCCAATTAACAATCATATTATCATATATGTCTTATTAGTGCTTTTGTGTGTTTTCTCATAGAACCTAATACGATTATTTAAGCATGCAGAGTTTGTTCTCAATGACCTAGTTATGTCCTCTATCAAATAGTTGTAGATCATGTATATTAAGAGGTTATTTAGGTGGTACATGGTAGAGGGCCTAAAGTTCCTTGGCTTTAAATCATGTAATGTAGATTTTGCTAAATTTGATGCACTCTAAGATTGCACTAGTTTAAATCATGAAATGTAGATTTTGCTAAACATTTGATACACTGTAAGGTTGCACTAGTTTTGGAGAGAAGTCTTTAACAACATATGCAAATGAAGAATGATTCCTCATCTCAAGTGTCATATTAAGAACATTTGTTTTGTCCAAATAGAAGTACACCTTACTTTTTTTTTCTTTTTTTTTTTTGCCTTCATTTCCTTTCATAGTAACTATATTTCAGATTTAATTGTAAATTTTATGAAGGTATGCTAGTTATTTTTTATGTGGGGTGCTTAAAAACTCTTTGTAGTACATGAAGCAATCCCGTTCTTATAAAAATCTAGATGTTGTGGAACAAGTTAAGTATTCTTGTGTTGTATAGAGTTTTGGATTTGAGGTAGCGTAGCGTCTCCAACACCCTAACCAATATCCGTGCTTCGATTCTAATTAAAGGAAGATCAAACCTGATTATAAAAATAGGTGGCCCGTACAATAATAATAACTAAATTAGATATTCAATTGGAAAAGCCCACGACAGACCACGCATCCCACTCCTCTATACCCACGTTTCCAACGTCGCCCTTTCAAACAACATCTGCTTTGCTGGAATAACACGATTGGATACGTGGCGTGCCGCTCACAGACACGTCATCCACGTCCCATGGCACTCACGTATTTTTTAGTCTACTCAACGTCGGAGGGTCGCTGCCGAGAAAACTCCAACATCCGAAAAGCAATATCAGGTGACTTGGGCGGCCAAGAAAGCAAGAAAAAGCACCGGCCGGCGGCAGCTCATTTGGCCGGCTCAGACAGCAAAGCATCAGCAGGTGAGTTGGGTGGCTTTTAAAAAACGCAACGCCAACGTGTCACTGAGGCTTGCCTTTATAACCTCACTACACCACTACCAAAAGCTGGACTGTCTGCACAATTCAAAAAAACATTCTTCTGTGTATTGAATTGGGAGGGAATGGGAATCGAAGGAGAGATGGGCAGAGCCCAGGAAGAGGGCTGGGTGAAGGGTGCCATTGTTGGGGTCGGAGCTTCCGGGACAGTCAGCCTCGCCATGAGCAGCTCTAATGGCCAACTCTTTGCAATCAAATCCGCCGCCGGTTTTAGTGTCGCTTTGGAAAATGAGTACCAGATTTTGCGGTGCCTGGATTCTCCATACATCGTTCGTTGCCTGGGGCGCGCTTACAACTTCGAGAACGATGCAGGGGTGCACAATTTGTTCTTAGAGTACATGCCAGGTGGCAGCTTGGTGGATCTGCTGGGTAAGTTTGGAGGGAAGCTGCACGAATCAGTGATCAGGGCATACACACGCGGCATTCTACGTGGAATAGATTACCTACACAGGCAGGGGATTGTGCACTGTGATATCAAGGGGAAGAATGTTCTTGTGGATGCCAATGGTGTGAAGATTGCTGACTTTGGTTCTGCCAAGAGGTTTGCTGATGAGGAGAAGGGCCAGGAGGCCCTGCAATTGAGGGGAACCCCTCAGTGGATGGCTCCAGAGGTGGTGAACCAGGTGGAGCAGGGGCCTGCTTCTGATATTTGGTCTCTCGCCTGCACTGTGCTTGAGATGGCCACTGGCAGGCCTCCATGGAGCCACGTTTCCAGTCCCCTCGCGGCAATGTATCGGATTGGATGCACGGAGGAGCTGCCTGAGTTGCCTGCATGGCTTTCACCTCAGATCCAGGATTTCTTAGAGAAATGCTTTCGGAGAGATCCCAAGAAGAGGTGGACCAGTGCAGAGCTGTTGAACCATCCTTTCCTAAATGAGGACTGCTCTGTCATGGATGCAGAGGAGGCCATTAGGGGTCCGGGATCCCCAACTAGTCATTTGGATTTTAGGAATCAAGAATGGGATTCCTACCCTTCTCAGACTGTGACTCCCATTCTGTCACTCAGGATCCCCAGCCCAACTGGGGAACGCAATCCGGAGGTGAATAGATCAGTTGAGCGATGCCCAAAGCCTTCTCCCAGGGACAGAGTGATGGCACTGGCCGCAGCTTGCAAATTTGAAGATGTTGCTAACAGGCCTAATTGGATTACAAGCTCCCATGGCCAGTGGATTGTTGTGAGATCTTCCAGAAGTAAATCTCCAACTTCAGATAAACATCCGTTAAAATCAGACATTAGTAATGGCTCCTCCATCCAGGAGCTTCCATTCACAGAAGAAATGTGTAGTGCCAGCCTGGAAGTTGTCAATTGGGAGGAGTTGCAGCCAACAGGTGAACTGGATCAATGCTTGGAGGCTGCTGTCTCTGCAACACAGCCCCAACATCAACCATCTTCCAGCACTTCTGCCAAGACTCTGCATCATAAGTCGTTTTCAGTGGCTGCGGCATTCCATTTGATTAATAAAACTTGGGAGCTGTATCGAAATTCATCTCAGAGCATTGCTGGCCGTGGTCCTGGCATTCGTAGCAGATTAGTGATTGGAGAAACCTTTTATCTCCTTGATGATAAGATGACCTCTAGTGCTCGTGCAGGAGCAACTTACTGCCCCTGTTGTAGTAGTATGTACACTGCACAATTTTGTCATATGAGTATGATAAAGCCACAGTTGTACATCAACTGCAGAGCAGATACTTACTCTTGTAAATTCGATTCGAAATCAATACAAATTGAGTTTATTTGGCTACATGTATGATTTCTTCATCGGTCTTGTAACTTTGATCCCTGTTAGAGGAGTTTTCCTTTTTGTTTTTGGCATATAAAAACCAGGACTATCACAAAATATGATATCTTGATATCTCACATAACTGCAGGAACACATTCGTCGAGTTACTATACTAAGTTTTTTGAAAGGAGTAAACATCCAAAATCAATCTAAGATGTGCTTCAAAATCTGCTCCACTGCTTGTCCTGTATTGCTCTGCAGAATATTTTAACTTTACACTAGTTACAATGCCTAAATCAAGTGATGATTAATTCACAATAACAAATACAGTGAGAAATATAAACAGCCATTGGATAACAAATACAGTGAGAAATATTAACAGCCATTGGATAGGTCAAGTTTTTATCCCCCAACCAAAAAAGGAGAAGTGGTTGGCTTAGAGCTTTGGACAGATGGGTTCTAATCATGATATTTTTTTAAGTAATTCTGATTTATTTAAAAAAAAAAAATAGTGATAACAAGCATCCATAGGGCCATGTCTATATATTCATCCGAGCCATGTCTATATATTCATCAGAGATTGCAAAGTATCAAGATTTGCAAAGTTTTGACCCCCAAAATGGTCATTTAACCTCTTAAATGGGTCGAAAAAAATTTGGACTCCAAATTGCCAAAGTGGGACCTTCTTCTAAAATGAGCCCTACAAACAACTCCAATTTTTCCACCCAAAAAATATCAAAATAGACAAAAATTATATAATGATCCATTTTTTATCACAAAGAATGCCATTGCCATTAAAAATCCAAGATCTCCAACCATTAATTTGGATTTTAGGAATCAAAGTAAGGATTCCTAATATTCTCACACTACTCACATTTTCTCACTCAACATCCCAAGCCCAACTAGGGAATGCAAAATGGAAGTGAATAGATCAGTTCAACAAATCCCAAGGTTTTCTCCTAAGGAGAGAGTGATGGCAATGGCCACAACTTGTAAATTTGAAGATGTTGCTAACAAGCCTAATTGGATCACAAACCCCCATGGTGAATGGATTGTTGTGAAATCTCAAATTTAAATGTCCAACATCAAGTAAAACTATGTCAAAATCAGAGATTAGTAATGGCTCATCCATCTAAGAGCTTCCATTTGTAAAAGTATAGGTCGTATAAGAATATAGTTACAAAGAAGTTATAGGACCTGTTGACCGTCTCTCCAACATAGGTGGTCAACTCCATGTGCCTTGAAGAGATGCATCATTAGATGCAAATTTGTCGAAGACTTTGGTTCTACAGGGCATTGTTTGGCCTCAACACTTCTTTTTATAACTGGAATTTCCGCACCCCTACGTGGGTCAATAATGTAATAGGTCTGCATGATTCATGTCTAGGTCAGTTACCTTGGGATCAGTTCACTGGGAGAATTCCTTTCACCAAGGGTTTTTTATCCTCAGGTTATCAATTGGGCTTTTCAGCGTTATTGATTTCCCTTGAGTTTTTTCCTCACACTTGCAATAATTCCTCCAAAGTGGTGAACGATGTTCTAGTGGGCTTATCTTTTGGTAACTATTGTAGGGAATCATTGTAAATGACCATGCAAGACATCTTAAAAATTTTTGTGGAATTCCGTCGAGTCTAGTATAGTTTTTTTTAATTAATTAATTTTTAATTAAATTTCCCTAAGTTTGGAAGTTTAACTATTTAATTAATTAATTATTTTTGAGTAAAAATTGTAAAAATTAGGTCCTTGGATTTTTGATAGGGTTATTTGTGCTCAAAAGAAATGGAATGGCACCCCCCACATCCATGGACCAAGTTTCAGCTCAGTCGGACAACTTTTTCTATGGGTTGATCCACCCGGAGTGTCATATCCGTAAAAACTCAATGCTTTGGGTTGACTGTGACAGCTAGGGTTAGCCTCGTTGCTATACTATCTTGAGCATCCAGCAGCTATTTGGCAATAGGAGGAGGAGGCTTTGGTGAAAATATTAATAAAGGTAATTAAAACTTGATAATCTTAAGAAACCTTTAATAATCCAACCTTGGGCTTAAACATCTAAATACTTTGTGGATTTAATAACTAAGAGTGTGGGTAATCTTTATCATCTTATAACACTTGTGCTTAAATATTTAGATCTTCTTTATTGATGTGTTGATGATAATAATGTGATAATGCTTTGATCCCTTGGTATCCTGCACACAAATACTTAAAAGTGGTTAGCTTGTTTTTTGTACCCTAACATTCTTTACTTGTAAATCTTGTATTTAATATTTGATTCAATTATTCTTTTGTATATCTTGTAATCATATTTTGTAATGAATCATCCTGTAACTTTAGTTGACCCCCTGCCCAATCTTAGGCACTAGTCTTAGTTGCCCTAGGAAAAGGCTTGCTTAACATACTAACCTTGCATCTTGCATTGTTGTTTTAGCATCTTAGGTTAGATTCTCCCCAAACCTTGTAAATAATTAAAATCAACTCCTAGAGATTAACTTTAAATTACATCTAGAAACTAGGGACTACCCCCCTTGGCTTCCCTAGGAGTGAGCCTAGACGGAAGAGGTTCCAGTCAAAGTAATAGCATGGGCTGTGAACCTAGGCATTGTGCCTCCAAGGACACACTAAGTGAGCCGGACTTAGGTCACGGTTGCAAGTGTGTATAAGGACGGCAACAGGACCAACTCCCTGTAATTGTAGATTGACTAATTAAGGATGTAATTAATTTATTTTCCAACTTGTAAATTTGAAGCTGTTGCTAACAAGCCTAATTGGATCACAAACCCCCGTGGTGAATGGACTGTTGTGAAATCTCAAATTTAAATCTGTCCAACATCAAGTAAAACTATGTCAAAATCATACATGAGTAATGGGTCCTCCATCCAAGAGCTTCCATTTGTAAAAGTATATTGTGTATAAGAATATAGTTACAAAGAAGTTATGGGATGTTGTAACCGTAGATTGACTAATTAAGGATTTTATGGTGAATAGATTGTTGTGAAATCTCAAATTTAAATGTCCAACATCAAGTAAAACTATGTCAAAATCAGACATTAGTAATGGCTCCTCCATCCAAGAGCTTCCATTTGCAAAAGTATACGTCATATAAAAATATAGTTACAAAGAAGTTATGGGACCAACTCCCTATAACCGTACATTGACTAATTAAGGATGTAATTAATTTATTTTCCTTAACACTCCCCCTTAATTACATCTTCTAATAACATTAACTAAAAAATATCACCAACTTCCCTTGGACTAAGATTTCTTCACAATGGGCTTCATCTTTGATGGTTTACAATGCACTAGACTCCCCCTTAATTATAACTTACTCTAAGATTACAATCCATCTCATATTCTTATTCCCTTTTTTAACCTGACACCCTCATACCTACTCTAGTGGTTCATTCCACAACTTAATGCCACATCCTCTCTATGCATGAAAGGGATACACCATGCACTATGGCGCTACCTGTATGCCTGAATAACATGGCTTACAACCAACATGGGGAGATTAACTTGCCTATGGCTAGACTTTTACAACTAGGACCAAAAACTCTCTGGGGTGTCAGGTACAACCGATCATGCACCCCCTCATTACAATATTTCACATCTGGGTAGTCATCTTGCTCCATTTTCCATGAGATCCACATCTCTACTATAATTTTTTTGTACATTTTGATTTTTTGGTACCTTTGGAATTTATTTTCCAGTGATCTCATCAAGCATTGTGTATTCTAGTTTTTCTTGTTCCCGTTTCTTTCCCTACAACTGATCTTTGTACATGACCTTCTCATTGAATATGGCATCTCTACTCCTAATGATTTTGTTATTTTCATAATCCCATAAGCGATAACCAAAGTCATTAACACCGTATCCAATAAAGGTACACTTCTTGGATTTTTCCTCAAGCTTTGTTCTATTTTGTTTATCAATATGGACAAATGCTTCACAACCGAAAGTCTTCAAAAAAGAATAATTTACCTTTTTACCTATCCATGCCTCTTATGTAATTCTATCATCCAAAGAGCTTGAAGGTCCTCTATTTATTAATTAAACAACAATATATACAACATCTTCCTAGAACTGTAAGGGCAAACCAACATGTAATATCATACTCCTTGCACGCTCCATGATTGTCTTGCTCATCCTTTCTGGCACACCATTTTGTTGTGGTGTTCCTGGAACTATCTTCTCTCTACGAATCCCATGGTATGAACAATAATCATCAAACTCCTTGCTGCAATATTCATCTCCATTATCTGATCTAAGACACTTCAACCTTTTTCTTGTCTCATTCTCAACCAAATATTTCCATTTCTTAAAAGTATAAAAAACATTAGATTTTTTTCAAATGCAATAAACCCAAGTTTTTCTAGTTGCTTCATCAATAAAAGTAACATAATACGAGATCCACCAAGAGATGATACCTGAGCTAGTCCCCATACATCTGTGTAATATCCCTGATCCATATGATCTGGATATCTACTACTGAACTACGATTTGGCTACTGAATCTGATACTCTGGGGTTTCTGACTACGTTTGAGTAATTGTGTGAAGATGCTCGGTTGTTTTTGCATGTGTGTATCAGTTTATTATGCGTTTAGATGTATAAAACAATGCATGCAAAATAAGGATAACACAACTCACTGATATATATATATATAATGCTGGAAAAAGCAGGAAATACAATAAAGACTGGAAGCAAATATGATAATCGTTAGTTAGATCTCATGGATTGTCACTGGAATACAAAATAATAGATAATAAATACCCGTGACCATAATAACAAGTGTTGGTATGCGCATGCACGGATAGATCGGCAAAAAGCAGTCTGGCAGCTCGCGGTAACTGTTGTAGAATCCAAAAAACTTTCCCTGATGGAGATACCCGTCGGAATGAGCTGGAAACTATCTCAAAAGATGTGCCCTAGCCTCTAGACTGATCCTAATGATTGTTGGACTGAAGATCCAACCTCTAAAGCTCTGGATGCCACCACTTGGGGGTTTGCGCACCTCAAAAACTATCATCCTGGTCTCCTCTGTAATGGGTCGGAAGGGATTCCTTAGATCTTCCCCGGAATGTCCCCTGGAACCCCAAATGTGTTTCCTCGAGAGTTGTGCACTAAATTATTGTTTTCCACTTTTCGAAAGATTCCACTGTCAAAAACTAACGACGGGTGGCTCAATAGGTGCACCCTGGCTAACTCTCTAATGGGTCGGAAGGAATCAGCCAGATCTGAAACTGTCTCAAGCGGCCGCACAAACCCTCTCTCAATCACTTACGCCCTCACTGGTTGAGCCACGCAATCACTAAACTGGAAACTGTAATGCACGGTGAAATACCTGGATGGTATCTTCGATAGGCTAGAGTGTGTCTCTCAACACCGAAACTGATCAAGGGTGGTGGTTTCCTCTAGAAATCCACAAAACAACAAGGGGGACAATTTCCTCCTCCTCTGCAAATACCTCAACATCAAATCATAACATAGCATAATGAGGAATTAGGTCCTTTACCCTTCCTTTATAGATTTCAAAACCCTAATTCGTTGTTGACCTTTTCCCTCCAAGTGAATTTTACTTTATTTTATTATTCCTTGATTAAATCACTTAATTAACTATTTTACCTCTAAAAAGTTATTTATCCATCCTTATGGCTTCTCCGGCCACTGAAAGTCACTTCTCATCATCTTATCCCGTAGTGCTCTTCTTCCCGATTCCGATGAGCTATTACATTAAGAGGTTTCTCCAATTAATATGCCCATTATGACCTTCTTAGTGAATTTAATTAAGATATGACCCATAATAACTCAAAATTAGGGAAATCATCGGAATGCAAAGGAACCAAAGCCAAGTTGTGTGGAATGGATCCTGATGATGAACAATGCAAGTCGGACCCAATAAAACCCCTCAATATCTCCAGAACTCTCTATCACCCCTATCTGGCTACTCTGGTAGGCATAACACTCCGTAAAGTTATAATGTCCCAAAATGGGGACATTACAGTCCTCCCTGCCGGAATATTGCTTGTCCTCAAGCAATAATGGAATCCAACAATGTATGATACCCGGGTCCCATATCCACCTGTGTGACACAAGGTAGACTCCCCTCAAGATGTGGCCTTTTCAAGTGCTCACCATGCATGACACCCACATGCTCTTGATGAGTAGAATGATCAATGGCCAAAGAATCTCAGTCAACTCCCCAAGCAACCACTCTACTCAAAAATCAACTCCATCAAACACTGAACTACCAAGCACTCCAATCCTTAGATCCCATATCAAGATGTGAATTGCAATGCCCTGTGGAATAGAGTTTTGTAACATATCAACACCGTGAGTCTTTTGCAAATAACACATGGCCTCAACCCGAAATGGATCTATCCTACCAGACCATACCAAACTCAACACGACCCCCACCGACTGAACATGTTGTTGCCATAGTGAGGTACTACAAGACCTCAACAAATCACCAGCTAGTGACGTGCTCTCCTCGATACTGAAACTCAATGGAAAATCAAAGTGACTCCCCCCTGCAAACGTCTGCTCGTCTCCATCAGTCAATGAAATTTCCAGCCCTGTAATCCTAGCCTCTAGGGTCCCATGCTAGTCTCTGACAGGGACCATCGTGTTGATGCTTCTCTACTATGATCATGACTTTCTCCTCAAAGTATCCATACTGGACCCTCCACTCATGGATCCTCATAAGATGAAACAAATTATTGACCCAATGGACTCTCGGATCCCATGTCAAATTTGGAAGTTCATCACTTCCAATCCCCACTAATTGTTGATGTGACCTACTGGTAATTGTTGAAATCCATCCACCCTCATCCCAATGAGAGTTTGAATATGTAGCAACCTCTGAGATACTCTCCATCACGTCCAAGGCGTCAACTGTCTGCCCCTAATGATCCACCCCTATCCTGTTGTATGCAATCAAGACACTCATGTCAAGTGGTCTTAGCCTACCAACTCTCCATGTCCCCTACCATTGTCTAGCTCCCCCTGTGATGTTGTCAATGATAAAAGTATCGAGAGAGGCTATCATAAATATCTGGAACCCACTATAGGACTAGAAAGTATCATATGATTTGGTCAATCCCAAGGACTTGAACAAAAGTTCGTCCACTGACACCCATGGTAAATAATCGTATGTACTCATCAGTGAACACCAATCATCGGGTACAACAGTAGGTATCTCCACAAAATGAGGGCCAATCATCCTCCATCCATCATAACTCACACAATCGCTGCTACGATGAAGGTGATCTCACAGATCTGTATATTGTTGCAAGAGAGAGGAATCTCCATGCTCTACTAAGTACATCTCCTCATGCTCCTCCAGCCACTGGTGCTCCTCTGCCAAACCACCAATATCCTCTAACGATGTAACTGAAGGATGTATCTGACTCTCTACTAAGATAGATATAGTGGATCTCTTACTAGTCTCCTCAAGGAGCTCCTCTAATCCGTCCTCTGATTCTTGAAAGGTTGTCTGTGTGCCTTCCAAGAATCCTCGTGTACTCACCCACTCATGAGTGAGTTAGTCCACTTCAACCTCTTGCTCCCTCACCGCCCTGTGATACATCTCACCAACCTCCAATAGGTAATCTCTATCCATCAATAACTGCTAGTAGTTGACCCTCATCATAGTCACTCTCTCAATGAGTGTATGGAAGTCATCAATGGTTAGTCCCCTATCTGAACTATCATGTGCCATCGAGGCCCTCCAACAATACCCAACCACCAATGCATGTGTATCATCAATGCATCTAGTGGCTGCCATGATCATGTCCTCACTGATTCTCAATTGTCCTGTCAAGTGTCGTGACTCCTGATCACAACCCTGTTGAGTTTCTACCTCATGCCTCTCACTGCTAGTGTCAACAATGGAATTCCCAACAACACACTCCTCAAAATTTAAGGCATCGAACTGCCCATTGTCCCCTGTGTTAATGAGTCCTCCTATATGTCACCGCATGCCATCACTAACTGTGACCCCTATATAATATGCATTGTATCTTGTATGGACAGTTGTATCCTCCTGTGCACTCACCCTACTAATATCATCTACACATAGATCCCATACAGATGTGTCCAAAAACATGCTATGGTCATCCCAACCAATAAGTAGTGCATCCTCATCACTGTAGATCGATCCTGGGAGTAAGTGTCCCAACAAGTTGTTGGTCTCCACAACTTGGTCCATCAATGGAATCTCCAAGAGTGGTGACTCACTCTCCTCATAATGATAGGTATGTGTAAGGTCAACTATCTCCAATCCATACCTCTCCTCCTGGGTCTACAGATCCATATGTTCCTTGTGTACAACCCCCACACAAGGCTCCTTTTCCATATCAGGAATGCCACTGATATCCTCATGTGTCGTGGCTAGCATAGGTGATTGAGAAGATGAAAAATGTGGCTCGCTTCTCATAGGAATCTCATCATCCTCCATACATGAATTCCTAGAAGCCATGTCTACACCCATAGGTAGGTCATCCAACCTCCTAATATAATTATGTCTAAGTGCCAACACATATGAATTCTCACAGGTCTCACCACTATGTTGAAGTGTTGAATCCTCAACATTACTTGATGGGGAAGATGAAGGATATGCACTATCATCCTATCCATCCAAATGTCCCTCAGATGCTCAAGAGACACTAGCCTTATCAGACTGCTTTAAATAGGCATCTATGGTTGCATTCACATGCATCTCCTCCTCCTCGATGTCATAGTGCACCTCAACAATGTGCACCTTCCCTTTACCCCTGTATATGTGATTTGTCTTCCAAGGCACTTTGCAACTGTAGCAATGCTCCCTGCATCTAATGGGTGTAGACTCCATCTGTGCTCCTGTTAATCCACTTGTTGGTAATGATGTATCTACATCCTTATCTGATTTTCCCCTTAGGCAAGCAGGAAAACCAGCTCTGATACCACTGTAATATCCCTAATCCAGCTGATCTGGATATCTACTATTGAACTACGGTTTGGCTATCGAATATGATACTATTGGGATTTATGCATGCGTTTGAGAAATTATGTGAAGATGGTCGGTTTTTTTTGCATGTGTGTTCCAGTTTATTATGTGTTTAGCAGTATAAAACAATGCATGTGAAATAAGGACAACACAAATCATTGATATATATATATATATATATATATAT
>SNQJ01S0033433.1:207549-226175 GCA_010110895.2 Picea sitchensis | reverse complement strand
CTCATCTCCAACTCTACCATCGTGGCACTTTCTGCGATTGATGAAGCTGCTCTTAAAGTTCTGGAAGAGAAAAGGAACGACATCCTTCTGGCGGATGAAAAAGGATGGCGCCTCAGGAGTAGGGCGACATGGTTAAATTGGGGTGACTCAAACACAAAGTTTTTCCATAAAGTGGCCAACCTAAACCGAAACAAAAAGCTCATTTGGTCCTTACAACAGGAAAATGAGGACCCCATTAGCGGACAGGACGCTCTCAAATCAACAGCAGCCTCATATTTTGAGAATCTATTTAAATCAAACAACGATTTACACATGATAGACAAAGTCGCTACAGCCAGCCTGTACCCGAGTATGATTACAGCCGAGGATGCAGCTGATCTTTATAAACCAGTCACCCTTACTGAGCTCAAGTCCACTCTTTCTCTCCTAAAAAAAGAGAAAAGTCCGGGCCCAGACGGCTGGACGACCGAGTTTTTCTCACTTTATTTCGATCTTGTCGGTTCTGATCTTCTCTAGATGATCGAGGACACGCGCATTAAAGGTAAAATCAACAGCAGTCTCAACGCTACGTTCCTGGTTTTAATTCCAAAGACAGATCAGCCAGCTTCTTTCAATGATTTCAGGTCGATATCCTTATGCAACNGCTCAAGCGCGACCTCGACCTTCTCAGCTGCCCTGACGATAACCCGTGTGGGCCATATTTTTGTCATGACATCTCCCTGTCCACCCTTCCCTTGCCGCCATGTGTCACCGTTCACCCCTCTCTCACACTTCCAGATGGCCTTTCCCTCGTCTCATCATCCATTTATCACTCGCCACGTATCCTTTTCCCTCCATGTCAGCCTTTCACTACATTAAACTTGCCACGTCTATTCTCCCGCTGTCTCTGCGTATATCCCTAATGACTTATGTCATTCCCCCGCCACCTCTCTCACCTCTCATCGTTCTTTTCCTCGTCCTTGCGATTGGGGCCCCGTCATTCCATAGCTATACCTCACTTCCCGCGTTGGCCTCCATACCCGTCCTTCAAAACCCATCAGTTATTCCAGGTGGCAGCGCGAGAAGTCTTCCATATCCCAAAATGTTGAGTTGGCCAGGTCATCCTCAATCCCAAGAAGCAGTTATTGAAGCGGTTGGTGGTGGTTAGACATCGTCTCCGCCATAATGGGAAGTCCTGCATTGAATTAAAGACACGTCGATTTGCCGAATAAACTGTCAGGGGATCGATTGCGTCTGCCATAGGTTGCACGACCATTCAAAGATTGCAGCTCCGTGTTGTCAGAAGCCATGCAGACGCAAAGCTTTCAATGCTACGTATCGACTTTGTTGTTGTTGTTAGTTTGAGTATATGTAGGCGTTTTCGCCATTTTTGTAGGGATCGAGGGTTGAGCTGAGCTCCCGGTTGTAAATATTTAATGAAGCACTGATACTCTAGTTATGTATGCACTCTTGTGACTTCTTGCCTGATGAATGCCAGTCTCTTTTACATCTTTGTTCCACTGTGTTAGAATCGCTCGGAATTGGAGGATCCAGTCGAGCTATATCTGTTATAGGATGATGTTGGTAGGATCACTGTAGCAGTTATAATGTTTCTGACCAGTTCTTGTGGTTTTCCCATCGCTGAGTGACTTGGAATTGGAGGATCTAGTCAAGTCCTCCTCGGTTTCTTGAGACCCTGAACCAAGCGAATCTTGCATTCAGTGTCTTTCTTCTGCAAATAGCCGTAAGCCTGTTGCCCAAAGCTGTTTGTCCATTTGCCTCACTAAGTATTCCACCTGCTCACCCTTTTATCAACCCACTGGCTGAAGTTGGATCAAGACCTCCTTTGTCACCATATGTACCAGACTCAGTCCCTGAGTTAGAGTGATATCTCCTCGAGTTTTCCTCCATTCGATCACCCCTTCAAAACAAATCGTGACATTAAACTGATGGGCATCGGGCTCTGCTCCTGCAAGCAATCCAGGAGTGACTTCCGTCGCCAACAGGAATATAAAATAATAGATAAGAAATACATGTGATGAGAAGAATAGGTGTTGGTCTGTGAATGCACGGATATATCGACAAAAAGAAATCTGGCAGCTTGTGGTAACTGTTGTAGAATCTGGAAAACTCGCCCTGATAGAAATACCCATCGGAATGAGCTGGAAACTATCTCAAAAGATGTGCCCTAGCCTCTAGACTGATCCTGATGACTGTCGTACTGAAGATACAACCTTTGAATCTCTGAATGTCACCCCTTCGGGGTTTGCGCACCTCCTGGGATTAATGAGTGCGCCCTAGAAATTCCACCAGCAAAATATGACGATGTATAGGTCAAAACGATCATCCTAGTCTCCTCTATAATGGGTCAGAAGGGATTCCTCAGATCTGCCCCGGAATGTCCCCTGGAACCCCAAATGTGTTTCCCCGAGAGTTGTGCCCTAAATGATTGTTTTCCACTTTTCGAAAGATTCTACCATCAAAAGCTGACGAAAGGTGGCTCAATAGGTATGCCCTGGCTAACTCTGTAATGGGTCGGAAGGAATCAGCCATATCTGAAACTGTCTCAAGCGGTCGCAAAAACCCTCTCTCAATCACTTGCGTCCTCACTGGCTGAGCTGCGCAATCACTGAACTGGACACTGTAATGCACGGTGAAATACCTGGATGGTATCTCTGATAGGCTAGGGTGTGTATCTCAACACTGAAACCGATCAAGGGTGGTGGTTTCCTCCAGAAATCCACAAAACAACAAGGGGGTTGATTTCCTTCTCCTCTGCAAATACCTCAACATCAAATCATAACATAGCATAATGAGGAATTGGGTCCTTTACCCTTCCTTTATAGCTTCCTGAAACCCTAATTCGTTGTTGACCTTTTCATTCCAAGTGACTTTTACTTTATTTTATTATTCCTTGATTAAATAACTTAATTAACCATATCACCTCTAAAAAATGATTTATCCATCCTTATGGCTTCTTCGACCACTGAAAGTCACTTCTCATCATCTTATCAAGTAGTGCTCTTCTTCCCGATTCCGATGAGCTATTACACTAAGAGGTTTCTCCAAGTAATATGCCCATTATGAAATTCTTAGTGAATTTAATTAAGATATGACCTATACTAACTCAAAATTACGAAAATCGTTAGAATGCAACAGAACCAAAGACAAGCTGTGCGAAATGGATCCTGATCATGAACGATGCAAGTCGAGCCCAATAAAACCCCTCAATATCTCTTGAAATCTCTGTCACCCCTATCTGGCTACTCTGGTAGGCATAACACTATGTAAAGTTATAATGTCCCAAAATGGGGACATTACAATCTGTATGTACAAGCTCTTACCTTTCACTCTTCTTTTCTTTCCCAACCTTGAGAAATCTGACTCTCTTCTGTTTTCCATAAACACAATGCTCACAGAAATCCAAATCAATTTGTTTAAGATATGGCAACAAATTTATTTTGTGAAGTATTTTCATCCCCTTCTCACTCATGTGTCCAAGCCTATGATGCCACAGTGTTGTATCCACTCCCGTAGAAGCTAAAGAGATAGAAGAGTCAGTACTAACAATACATAAATACAATGTACCTACCTTCTCTCCTTTTGCTATCACCAACGATCCTTTGGTGAACTTCCACACCTTATTTGTAAATATGGATATATAACCTTCACTTGTCAACTGCCCTGTTGAAATTATATTTTTCCTTGGATCTGGAACATGTCTTACCTCTTTCAACAACCATTGGGTCCATTGCTTTGCTTTATTTTTACCTTTCCCAGTCCAATAATTTTGCATGGTGCATCATCACCCAAATGAACCTGTCCAAAATCACCTTGAACATAATCTAGAAAATGTTTCCTATGGGGTGTGGCATGAAATGAAACCCCTGAATCTACTACCCAAGACTCAAAAATATTACCTATAGAAAGAATAAAAGAATCTTGTAACACATCACCTATTGCATTTGCTTCCTGATTTTTCTCCTTATGTCCATCTCTTTGTTTCTTTGGAGCTCTTTAGTCTTTCTTCAGATGTACTTTCTTCCCCTATCTATATTTCCAAATATGGATTTGGATCTTCCCTTCCTAGAATTCCAGCGGTTCCCTGAGCCCTTTCCTCTATCCTTTTGTCTTCTCCTATTCTCCATGTTTAATGCATTACCTGATGTCTCACATGTTCTTTTCCGTCACATTTACTCACTAAGGATAACACCAACAACATCATCAAATTTTAAAGTGTTTGAACCAAAGACAGAGTTACTTACAACCATGACCAAGTCATTCCATATTTCTGATAATGAACACAAGATTAGAAGAGCCCTGGCCTCATCATCAAAGTCCACTTTTACAGAACTTAGTTGATTAGTAACTGTATTAAATTCATTTAAATGATCTACAACAGACCCACCTTTTGACATCTTCATATTAAATAATATCTTCATTAGAAATACCTTATTGGATGTCGAGGGATTTTCATACAGTTTAACCAATGTGTTCATCAACTCCTCCATTGTCTTTTCTTTCGAAATATTGAAAACCATCGATGCTTCCAGGCTCAGTCGTATCGTTCCTAGTGCCTTTCTGTCAAGAACCTCCCATTCTTCATCCTTCATGGCCGTCATCTTATTTGCTATTCCATCAAATGGTAGGAATAGTGTTACGAGGGAAAAACTCTCTATGGCCAGGGTAAACCACAACAGATAGGTATGACTGCATAAATCTACTCAAATCCAACATATACTATATAAACCAATGTGCAAGTGAGATAAGAAAGAAGCCTACCTCGTTCCAACGTTTGATGATGTTCCACCATTGAGAACTTTGACCCAAAGCTTTGTACCTGCAACAAGTTCTCAACAAACAAGCAAATCAAGTATATAGTGATAATGTAAATGGGTTAGCACATTAGATAGCATAATCCATTAATAAACATTACAAATATGCACATGCATAATAATATACGATATTGATAAATAAATGATCATATACGATTAATAAATAAATGATCATATACAATTAATGTTTTCCATATATGATTAATATATGATCATATATGATTAATAAATGATTTATTAATGTTTTCTATTAATAAATGATCAAAATAAGTGAAAACATTACAGACTTTCGTGTTGGCATGGTTCGAAACCAAGAAACCAAGTTCCTTCCAACTCAGACTCCACGACTTCAATCCTCCACCAAAGGAAAGCTCACATGAAAGAGACAATGATGTTCTCTCAGCAATATGGAAAGATCTCAGGGGCTTAACATTATGTTCAGACTTGAGGGACAAAGGGATGCATACTCAATATGAAGTAATTTCTCCAGAGTAACTTTGCTCTCAAAGTTGAATGCTTTCCCCTCTTTTCCATAGCTCGGAATTGTGTTCTTATAGCCTTCAAAATGCAACTGAAGGGTCGAGTCGGAACGTTTCCAATATATGGAAGGCCAAGGATCAGAGATCTTCTATCGTGACATGGAAACCTGAATTCATTTTTGTATTTTCTCGTACAAATCCCGATGTACGTGGGTTGTAGTGGAGCAACCTGCATATACGCATGTTGTATAGTAGATAGGGTGTGTATATGTGGAAAAATATGTATTTTTAGCTCTGTATTCATCAAAAGGGGATGACAAGTCTGCATAGGGAAATGGAAAAAGGCCCTCTATGAAAGATAGCAATGGTGAGGCAAATCTTGCTATAACAAATAGATCCTTCTGATATAAATAATATTCCATCTGCATCTTCCATAACTGGTAGTTTTGGCCATGAAATTTCTCGACCCTAAACTTTATATATTCCGCCATTGCTCCCACTCGAACCAGGAGCCTTCTTTTCCTGTGAGTTACCTTTCGCTCTGATACTAGTTGTTAGAAAAATAGGATCGCGAAGCAATAAAATAAAACAAATGCCGAAATAAAACACAGAATATACATAATACAATAGAGACACAGATATATGTGGTTCACCCAGTGTGGGCTACATCCACCAGAGAAATTGTGAGGTCCTTCCTTTATTATTATCCAAGAAATGAAGGGATACAACCTACAACACACCCGTTGTAACTTCCTCTTATTTCTCTCACAGAATCCTCACTCAAAATACAATATTCGCAATGATGCATAGCCACAATACATTTCCCTCATAAAATAGGGTTGTCTTCTAGGGAAAAAAACCCTAACATAACTTATACTGTTAGATTTGCGACCTTATAATGAACGGTCTAGATTTACAATGAAATTAAAATATACATTTACAAGGGAATTTTTCCTTCAGGGGCTTCACCCCCGAACCCCCGCTTGCCCCCAGAACCTGTAGGGGGGTAACCCCTCCCTACACTCCCCGACGTGGAGGAGTGTACATTCTTCTGGGGTGTAAAGTCTTCATGGGGTATAAACACGGCTGAAAACAAAGACCTCTTAATCATGAATATAATCAGGCTCCACAACCAACACATGATTGTGCATATTAAGTTGCAGCTGAGTAAGTGTACCAAGTTCGTACAATGTGATGTGAAAATTTGGTTTCGAAGTACAAGACAAGAAGACTCATGCCTGCAAGTTGAAGCAAGCTCCAAGAGCTTGATATGGAAGGATTTATAGTTTTTTTATGAGCTTGGGATTTACCAAGAGTAAAGTTGATCCATACCTTTACTTCAAGATTGTGGATGATGGACCAGTTATATTGTTGCTATATGTACAGGTGAAAAAAAGCTCATCACATATTGTAAGAAGAAGCTTGCCTCTGAATTTGAAATGAGGGATCTAGGCCCGATGCACTATTTCTTAGGTCTTGAAGTATGGCAGATCCCAGAGGATATTTTCCTTTGTCAAGGAAAGTATGTTGTGAAAATTCTAAAGAGATTCAACATGATGGACTGTAGAACCATGTCCACACCTATGGACATGAATATGAAGTTATTGGTTGATACTTCGTAGGAGTTAGTTGATGCTACTTTATACAAACAAATTATTGGTTTGTTGATGTATATAACGAATACCGAGCTAGATATATGCTTTGTTGTGAACACCTTGAGTCAATATCTGGTGGAGCCCAGACGTGTTCACCTTGTAGCTGCAAATCATGTGACAAGATACCTTAAGGGTACATTGGATTATGGTCTTTGTTATATTGGAGATTGTGACTTCATATTGTATGGCTATACTGATTTAGATTGGGATGGAAGTGCTTCAGACAGAAAAATCACTTCAGGATATTGTTTCAGTTTGGGGTCATCCATGACTTCGTGGAAAAGTAGGAAGCAATCTATTATTTCTCTCAGTATGACAGAAGTGGAGTACATTGTAGCATGCTCCGCCAGTTGTGAAGCCATATGGCTTTGGAAGTTGTTGATAGGTCTGTTCGATCTGGATATGGAAGTTACCATGATTCTATGTGATAACCAGAGTTGCATAAAGATGACAAAGAACCCAGTGTTCCATGATAAGACAAAGCACATAGATATTTGTATCACTACATTCATGACATGGTGCAGAAGGGAGTTGTAAAGCTCCAATATGTTGGCACAAATGAGCAGGTTGCAGATGTGTTGACTAAGCCTCTGTCTCATGTAAAGTTTGAGTACTTTCGAGACAAGCTTGGTGTAGTCCAAAAGGACCTCCCTCAGAAGGGGGAGTGATGATACTATGGTATTGTGACCAACAACAGGTAGCTCAATTAGGATTTTATATCCTAGGGGACTGATCATCCCTGGAAAGATCTCGAAGGTTCGGTAAGGACGGTCTGTCAGAGTACCCGTGTATGTATATGTCAGTTGTGGTCAGTAGCAGTAGCTCAGTTAGGATTTTATATCCTAGAGAATATTATGATTCCTAGGAAGATCCCAAAGGTTTGGTAAGGACTATCTTTCAGAGTACCACGTGGTAGCTTGTTAGGATTTTATATCCTAGGGAATCTTATGTTTCTTGGGAAGATCCTGAAGGTCCGGTAAGGACGGTCTGTCAGAGTACCACAAATGTCGTTGTTGATGCACCTGCCTCATTCTATTTCCACACATAGATGTTGATGTTCCAGCTTCGTGTTGTTGATGATGTTATTCTAGCTTCGTGTTGTTGATGATGTTGTTGTTCCAGCTTCATGTTGTTGATGTTGATGTTCCAACTTCGTGTTGTTGTTCCATCTTCGTGCTATTGATGTTGAAGTTCCAACTTCGTGCTATTGATGTTGATGTTCCAGCTTCATGTTGATGTTGATGATGATGTTACTCCATATCCATGCTGCAGATGATGATGATGTTCAGTTTCTACTGATGTTGATGATGATAAAAAAATTTGATGACGTATAGATATGATCAACAGTGTTCCCGATGCTGATGACGATGTGCCCTCTTATCGATGATGTATTGAGTCGAGTAAGTTGACATTAGAATACCCTTCTTGCTAAGGGGGAGTGTTGAAATATTGTAACTTCGAAGAATATTCTACCTGAGAGAAAGTTGAATAATATTATTATATTATATTTAATTAGGCCCTATTGTTCCTTAGTAAAAGTAGGCCCTATTATGCCTTGAAAATTAATTGTAAATTAAGAGGGTAAAGTGACAGGTTGGCCTAGACCTAATTATAGGTTGGCCATACCATTATTTATAATAGAGGCCAATGCCTCATTTGGACACACTCACCACACTAGATCTGCAGCTATGAAGAAGTGCACAAGTCTTGGAGGAACTGCAATCGGGGCTGACGTCAAGGAGGGATCTTGGTCTATGTCCTGGTATTTCTTGGTTAAGTGGTGCACTACTCTTCCTAGTGAAGGAGTAGAGAGGATCTTCTATTCGGTCTTTGGTCTATCTATATTGCAACATTTTTTGTTGGGTTTTCTCCCCCATGAGGGTTTCTCAAGATAATTTGTGTGTCTCTATTGTTTATGTGATTGTGTCTCTTTCAGTGATCTTATTTATGTAGCTAATGTGCTAAATGATTATAATAATAAAGAATAACTGTAATTGTTACTTGTATAAGTAAAAATTCAACAGATTTAACCACACAAATCAAGGACAAATGATGTACCTATGTTAGCTCTTGATTATATGTTATAAATTGGACCAACTTTGTTGATGTCCACAACTTCCAAAACCTAATGTAAGATAATTATTGCAGAAATGCAGATTTTGGACAAGTACCTCAAGAGTGCCTAAAAACAATTATAATGAAGATTCCTTAGGCACTTTTCCTAGAGAAATGAATAATCAATGTAAAAACAGCTCAACAATGAACTATTGCAAGTACAAATGTATAATAAGCATGTAACTTGCAAAAGAACGTGGTGAATCACCCTAAGGTTTCATCAAAAATATCCAAAATGTAAAATAACAACTATGAAGCACTTAGGAGATAAATTTCACCGTTAGAAATTGTTACATATCCTTTATAAAGAATCCACAAGTGAAAATATAGCTAGGGTAGGGTTAGAATTCACCTTTTAAGGTTAAACCCTATCTTTAGGGTTTGATGAACTCTGATTTTCTTTGCTGCAATTTAATTTCCAAAATTGATAAACCTCTTAAATTAACCACAAAAATGTTATATAGAACCTTAGAGCACAATAAAAGTAGGGTCGATTTTCCTCCCTAGGGTTAGATATCAACAATGAAGCATAAACCCTAGGATAAAATTGTCTAGAAAATGAAATTTAATCATGAAATTTGCGCTAAACACTGACTTTTTTTTGTATTTTTATCTTTTATATTTTTTTGTATTTTATATAGCATAAAAGAAAATATTTGAATTTTAGGGGTTTTGTGGTTGGTTGTTGGGAGTTGATCTTAATGCATTGTCTCCACTTAGGGCTTATGGGGTCAAGAAGTATGCTCCTCTAAGAATTGGTTATTCAATATTTATGGATTAGAGTGGGAGACTAGTGTCTCAAGGCTAGTAGTCCCTTATCTATTCGAGACAAACCACGAAAACCAAGGCCCTACAAGAATGGTTTCCTCAAGGGAATAGACTTCACCAACAAGATCAACAAAATATTGGAAAGAATACTTAAAACCCTTTCCAAGGAGTATAAAACTAATCAAGAGAAGAGATAAGCACTTACCAAATCATTTTAAGGAATATGGATGAGATACAAACCTGACATGTCCTCCTTCCAAGTGGTTGAGTAACTCTTCAATGGATCGATCTTTCTAGCTTTAAGAGAAACTTGTATATTTTCAATAGTCTTTGAAGTACCAAGAAGAATAACCGAGAAAGAAAGAGCTCCAAGAACTAACACCAAAACACCAAGTAAAATATCTTCTATTAATGGCTTGAAATGATCTCTAACAATTCACAACAATTTGGAATGAGAGGAGGGCCTTTATTTATAGATGAGGCTCACAACTCCTCCTTGTTCTTTATTCTCTAATTCTAGGTTAATGAAATAAAATAAAAGTAACTTGTCATCCACATACCTTGGATACTAAGTCAATTTACATTGAAAAGATGCTTTACATGCATAAAAATGTCATAAAAGGGGGGACATCATTCTTCTAAGGGTATGATTTTCTCTTACGGTGCAACGTTCCATCAAAAATGGTGCGGGAGACCTCAAAATGTGGCAAGGATTGTTCCTTGGCCACTGTAGCTCCAACGTCCTCCTCCAAAATAGGGAATGTCCTCTCCAAATGTGCATAAACGGACTCTAAAGGTGGACGACTTCTTCCTTTTGGGCTAAAAAGTCTTCAGAGAGTGATGAAAATCCATCCACATCATCAAAGTGAGTTCCATGTCATGTCTCTAAAGTGAAAAATCACTTAAATGACCTCCACATCATCAAGTTGGCCAAAACCAAGTTCCAATATCCTCATGAACTGCCCCAAGTGAGGGTCAACCCTCTCTAGTGAGTAAAAACACCTCCAAAAGTGCTAAACAAGGGGAGTTCTCTAGAATCTACCACATGGCATGTGTAGAGGGTGTCCAAGTGGATGCGAATAACCCATATGTGCCTCAGAGAGTGTGACCAATACCTCAAAAAATGTGATGTGCCTCAAGAGCTGTGAGACTTCCTTGGGAAATGTAAAAATAGACAATCATGTGTAGAATTATCTCCAAGGGCCTATGACCAAAGTGTGGCACATACGTAAGAGAGAGGGTCCATGTGGGGAAAAATAGGTGTGTTAAACCATGGGTGTGACAACCCTTAAAAAGAACAATCACCGTTTACATAGCAAATAGAATAAGTGAATAGTCAGGGCCCCCGCAAATCATGTATCCTACTAGATGCACCATAGAATGCAAGCATACCTACCTAGGAAATAAATTCCCAACATGGAGGGCACTACCACCACCAAGGGATAGTTGGTTGGAGCAATAAAACCAAGCACCCTGAGACTGGGGGCTAAAAGAACATGACATGACCATCCATCTAAGGGGATATAGGAAACTAACTAACCAACACTTGTACATCAATCATCCCATCATGGTGACATACAAATAAATCATCATCACTTTGGGCTCATCATAGTGGTCACATATTGTGAAAAAATGTAGGGTACACTGCAGAGGATTTGAAGTGTAACACTATTTAACCATTTTTTTGACCTTTGGTTTAGGTAGGGGAATCGATAAAATCAAGCCCACAAAGAATTTAGAGTATACTAAATAGAAAACGGATTCAATGCCCAAACTGTATAAGACCAAAGCTAAGGGGAAGCGTTGTCTTATCGACCAAAAATCCCCACTCATTCAAACTCACTTTTAGTTTTGGAATGACGAGATAACACATCTGTAAAAAGCGTTTTGACACTATTGATGCAACTTAGGTCAAACCTATGGGCTCTGAGTATTACAATGATGGAAGGCTAGTCCATCTAGTCGTAGTATTTTTCACAGTTAATTTTGATGAACGAGGCATCTAGGAAGGAAGGTACACCCTTTCCACACCATCCCAAATTGTAATTGTTAGAATTGTAAATGTGGAAAACACAATTCACATATGATAATTAACAATCACACAAATAAGAAACACAAGGATTTCACGTGGTTCACCCAATCGTTGGGCTACGCCCACCAAGCATAGGCATCAATTGTCTTATTATTCAGATCATGGAGATTACAACAAACTTGCAAGTTCTCTCATTCCTCTCACTCTGTCGTCTATGCCTCTATAGGCTTACATGAATTTATATACACTTACACAAGAAACTGATTATTAAATGCACTCTATCCATATTCTAACTTGGTCTATTTTAGTTACAACCAACGCAGAATAAGAGGATCCAAATCCATCCTTGGAGGAATTCGTTGTCACCAAATCCCAATAATCTCCACCTTGACAACAATTAACCTGATGCCGTGCTCCTTCCTTTTGTTCATCACCTTTTCTGCAAGCCAAGAGAAGCCAAGCACCACTGCAACTTCTCTATTAAAACTGGTTTCATGATCTCACATGTGTGACTTGCACGAGTTTGGATTTCTTGAGGGGTCACTCCACCTCCAACATGTCTTCCACAACTATGTTGTGAGACATATTTAGTGATAAATCTCCTCCTATCCAAAACACCTGTAAAATATACATTACAATTATAACAGACCATCTCAGTGTAACCATTATAGGTGACATTTTTGCTTCTCAAACGCTGAAGCACCCATTTCACTACAACACCTGAATTTGTCATGTATCTGACAACATCATTAGCATGTGAAACATCTGGTCTTAACCATTTCATCACATACAACATACCTCCTACTGAACTTACACGAGACATAACCTTTTCTTCTTTATAGACATGACCTATGCTTGAAGAAAACTTATAATGGAAAGCAAGAGGAATAAAAAATAGTTTTACAATGTTCATACTGAACTCCAACCACAACTTACCATTACCATCTCTATATACTTCTATGCCCATAATTTTTTTTACTTCTCCTTGATCCCTCATCTGAATTGTCCTTTCCACCTGAGTCATTTTCTTACTGATTTTATCCATGCTTCAGCTTGCATCGAGCATATCATCAACAAATAACATCAAGATTGTGAATGTACTATAAACTGTATAGTGATTACTACCCTTTGAAAAATTCTGACTCAGTATGAAGGATTCAAACCTCTTGTATATTTCCCTGGGTACCAATAGGTCATACAATGAATTATCTAGCATGCAAACAAATTTACCCTTGCGATCTTCAATCAACCCTTTTGGTTGTTCCATACATGCTATATCTTTGTTAATGATGACCTTGTGAGAAGTAGGATCCCACACACAACATCCTTTTATACCACCATCATAACTTGCAGAGATATAAAACAAGCAGGAATTTGGAAACAAAGATTTTAAGTCTGGAAATGATTTACCGCTTACCAGTACTTGCAAATCTTTCTTGCTCTTATGACCTTGATGCTTCTTCCATAAACAAGAAGATACATATGTCACTTCAAATGCTAATTCAGTACTCCCTTCCAGCTTATAAAGGTTATCAACCTTTGTTGTCTTCATCACTACTAAACTACCTTTCGACAATGTGAGTGCTCCACCTTGACCTGTATACTTATATCCACAAGAATCCAACACTCCCAATGAAATCAAATTTGATTTAAGATCAGGTACATATCTAATATCCATTAATTCCCTAACAATACCATCGAACACCCTGATTCTAATATTGCCAACCCTAACAATTTTACAGGGAATACCATTTCCCATGTACACTACACCCTCATCAATAGATTGGTAAGAAATGAACCAATTTCTATGTGAGCACATGTGGTGGGAGGCACCTGAATCTAACTGTCATTCTTCTTGATATTGTAAATTACTAGAAACGGATAAAACATGATCAGTCATACCTAAAATTGTTACAACCAAATTTGCTTCCTTCGTAGAGTTTTCCTCAGATTCCTTCTTTTCCAACAATCTTTCTTGAAATGTCCTGTTTTGCCATAATACCAACATTTTGCTTTACCCTTTCTGTGTCTTGACTTAGATCGAGAAAAACTTCTCTCATTCTGCTCTTTAGTTCGACCTCTGACCAACATCGCCTACGAAGTTGAGGTTTCTTGACTAGATTTTCTCCTCATCTCCTCAGCCAACCAAGCTCCCACAACAGAGTCATAATCTAAAACATCTATTGAGCTAAAGCTAATAGAGGTGACTAGATTATCCCAAGACTCAGGCAACGAACACAATAGTGTAATAGCCTTATCTTCATCTTGGAATTTAACTTCCATACCAGTCAATTGAACTATAAGGGTATTGAAGGTATTTAAATGGTCAGCAACTTTTGTACCTTCTTTCATCTGCAAACTGTACAACCGTCTCTTCAAGTAGATTATGCTCGTCAAGGACTTCGTCATATATATACTTTCCAACTTGCTCCATAAGCCTGATGTTGTATCCTCTCCTATGATATTAAACAAAATATCATCAACCAGACATAAACAAATGGTACTAAGAGCTTTTGCATCCAAATCTTCCCATTCCTCATTCGTCATGGTTGTTGGTTTCTTCGACTTGCCTGGCAATGCTTTTTGCAACCCTTGTTGCACCAGTAAATCCCGCATCTTGAGCTTCCAGAGCTCAAAGTTGCTTTTACCACTAAACTTTTCAACTTCAAACTTCGAACTTTGCATCTTAACCATTAGCACAAAATTTCCTAATACCCACTGCTTATAAAACCCAAGGCCTTTTGAAAACTAATGTGGAGGAATAATGATATAATCTTTAAAAGGTTTAATAAAAAATTTAATAAAGAAAACTTTTTACTAAAAAATCACTTTTAATAATAAAAAAAAATCTTTTAATAAAAAAAGTTGACCTTTACTTTAATTCCTCCACGTTCTTTACCTTCTTTACTTTAATTCCTTCACCTTCTTTAATTGTTTTAAACATTTACCTCACGACTAAGTCATGCACTGGGATCATCTTAGACTCATCCTCCTCACGGTCGGGTTTGGGATAAATCTCACGGACTGGATAATGTCCTGCGTTACCAGTGCTAACCTTTCAGTTTTGATTAACGGGGAGGCTTCCATATTTTTCAGATGTGAAAGGGAGCTCCGCCAGGGATGCCCACTTTCCCCATATCTCTTTATCCTTGTTTTGGAAGGGCTGAGTCTACTTCTCACTAAACAGGTTGCGGAGCATCATATTACTGGTATTCAGGTTTCTAACCTCCACAAGATAGTCCATCTTATGTTCGTGGACGATATACTCTTATTTTCCAAAGCGAATGTTTCGGAATGGACTGCTCTTTTGAACATACTTAAGATTTTTTGCAATGCATCAGGACTGTCCATCAATCCCACGAAGTCCTCGATACATCATTGGGGCCTGTCGGCGACCGATCTCTCTACTCTTAAAGGACTTTTCCCCTTCTTCTTTGAATTATCCCTAGGTTTCAACTACTTGGGATATCATCTAAAGCGGGGAGCCTCCATTGCTACTGATTGGACCTGGCTGGTGTCATCTTTTGAACGAAAAATAGGATTATAGTGCAACAAATGGTTGTCACTGGGGGGACGTCTCATCCTGGTCAAATTGGTCCTACAAAGCTTGGCTGTTTATTGGATTCTTCTGGAGCGGATCCCCGCCAAAATCACTACCCTGCTCCGCAGATTATCTTTCAACTTCCTGTGGAATGACCATGTTGGAAATAGGCGATTTCATCTTTGCAGTTGGCAGGCGCTCTCTAGGCCAAAAAGGGAGGGAGGATGGGGACTAAAAAATCTCTGCATTTTCAATAAGGCTTTATTGGCATGTTCCTTTTAGAGGGTGATTTCCACCGATAACATTTGACACCGGATTATCAAGGGCAAATACTTTGGAAACAATCCCCTCTACCTTTGGCTTCGAAAACCCCATCTTTTACAGAGCTGGGCCTCTCCCTTCTGGAAGGGGCTGGTGTCTTCCTCACAGGTTATCCTGCACTGGCTTCGCTGGTGTCCGGGATCGGGTAATGAAATAAAACTGGGCAGAGATAAACTGATAGGCCTAGATGACCTTTCGATCCTGTCCTTACAGCTCCGGTCTCTTCTGCTGTCACACAACATTTCTTCCCTTGCTCAGCTAAAGAAAGAGAACCGTGCCTCTCACCTCCCCGATCTTTGGTTACATAGCAGCGATTTGGCTCTCGGTGGTCCAGCAGCCTTGGAGCTAGACTCTTTTACAGCTACCTTAAAATGCTCGGGCCTCTCCCTCACAGCCGCACGGGACTCCCTCACCTGGACAGGGGGCGATGGATCGGGGACTGTTGAAGCTAAAAATGTATATGCTGCGCTCCTTCCGGATAGGCTGATCGAAACACAGCCTCTGTGGCACCGTCGATTGTGGTCTTGGCAGCTCCCCTTAAAGCTAAAATTATTCTTTTGGCTCGGGGTCAATGACAAACTCCTCACCTGGGAGAATCTTCTTCGTAGAGGTAGGCAAGGACCTGTGATTTGTGTTCTCTGCAGAAGAGACTCAGAGAACACTGCACACCTGTTTATACACTGTGATTTTACACAAAATATCTGGAAGCTCACCCTGCAGCACTACTCCCTATCTTTCCACTGGTCTGGTGTCACTTTCACTGATTGCTTCCACTCCTGGTCTACTGTACAAGCTGCGCCTCCTACCCTGGCCATTCTAGTTAGCTGGCACATTTGGCTTGAGCATAACAAGGCGCTCTTTGAGGATGCATCCCCTTCTCTTCGGGCGATCTGCCATAGAACACAGGTCTCTTTCCATTGGCAACAGTCTACCGACTTGACACTTCTGCACAAAGAGGTCGATTTTTTCTTACCGGCAGGCCACTCAGTGGATTTTTTTGATGGAGAGGCTCAGTCCACTGGTTTATGTTGTGGTGCTGGAGGCACCTTCCAAACACACCCGGCGAGGATTACAAAGTGGTCCCTAAGTTGTGGAAGGGGTACTAATACCAAAGCCGAGCTACTTGGCTTATGGACCACACTCTTGTTGGATTCCTCTTGGTCCCTAGATCATCTACAGGTCATAGGTGATTCAAAAGTAATCATTGATTGGATCAATGGATCATGTCAGCTCCATTCTATTCACGCTGAGGGATGGAAACCCAAAACTATTCAGCTGGCTTGCTCCTTCACAGATATTTCCTTCCGACATATCCCCAGATCCCACAATTATGTAGCGGATGCTCTCTCCAAGAGAGCCCTCAGACATAAGGTGGGCAGACTTTCCATCTTCCATTGCGACAAAGGAATGGAGAGCCCAACATCCTTCTACAATCTCTTCGAAGACTAACTCTTGATCGCTGCTTCGGATTCCACTCCGTGCGCCTTGAGTTCCTAACTGAGCCGGTCTGTTTTCTTTAGGCTATGGTGACAGGCACATCAACAGTTGTGGTGCCTCATCCATCTGGACCATTGTCTTCCAGTGTGTCATCTGTCCTTCAGGATTTTAATTGGTAGGGCCGGGATCGCCTCTGCCTTCGTGCATCCATCCTAGCGGCGTTGCAAAGGAGGCTGCTTCCTCTGGCTGAAATTACCGACCATCTTCATAAGAAGACCGACTATACAGGGCTGGACATGTGAATTACAGACCGCTTCTGCGTTGGCGTTATCATTCCGGTCATATTGCCCTTTCTATCTTCACCAGGAGATTCAAGCACAGTATCATACACGAACAGTCATGTATCTGGATCACGGTATATACAGCATTGTCTGGTTCACAGCTATTGTAAAAGATTTTATACCATATATAAAATTGAGTAATTTCTATCTGGAAAAAAAAAGTCATGCACAATAACACAAAGACGATCCACCTTAAACTTTTCCAAAGAAAAAAACATGCAAATGTTATTTTAAGGAGTCGTCGCACCTCCCGATGGACCTTCCCTGCGACGTGATTCAATGGGTCTTCACACCTCCCACTACAACCAGGTTGCGACGATGTATGGTGGTTGTTGCTCCTCTCTATAAATCCATGGTGCGATGTGTTCAAGAATTTTTTAGGAATGGAAGGTCAACCTATAGGACGTCTCACCTTCTAAGAGGAGGCCCCTGTGACGATGTGGAGATCGACGCATTGTACACAGGTTTCACTCCTGTGGTTTTTTCAAGAATTTGACGCCCTCGACACCCTCTCCTCCAACTAGCTCTGATACCACTTGTTAGAATTGCAAATGTGAAAAACACAATTCACGTATGATAATTAAAAATCACACAGATAAGAAACACATGGATTTCACGTGGTTCACCCAAACATTGGGCTACGTCCACCAAGCATAGGCAACGGTTGTCTTATTATTCAGATCATGGAGATTACAACAAACTTGCAAGGTCTTTCATTACTCTCACTCTATCGTCTCTACCTCTATGGGCTTACATGAATTTATATACACTTACACAAGAAACCGATTATTAAATGCACTCCTATCCATATTCTAACACAAAATAATAGGATCCAAATTCATTCTTGAAGGAATTCGATGTCACCAAATCCCAACAGTGATAACATTATCTAAGACATATTGCCCTTGAATAAAACTTTTGTGCTCATAAAAAAAATCTCGAAAAGAATATGCTTGATAGGTAGGGCAAGAGCTTTAGCGAGAATTTTGTCGTACGTGTTAAGAAGAGTGATGTGCCTCGAGTTTGTAAGGTAAATGGGAGTTATTTAAATAATTTTTGGTAAGGTAAATGGAAGTTATTTAAATAATTTTTGGGAAGGTAATTTAGATATTGTTATAAGTGG